>CM061137.1:172666018-172836585 GCA_030789695.1 Scilla litardierei | reverse complement strand
TATCTCAATATGCATATCTCATGTTGTAATTTTATCAAACTTTAAACATGTCATGTATTTTGATTTTTGCACCATTTAAAAACATGTAAGATTTATATGGTATGTTATATAAAACGTTTTCATCTTATTGTGAACATTTTTAGATGCATTAGAAAATTATTAATCTTTTGAATTATGTGATTACTATTTTATCTTATCTTATTTTACTTAACCGGCGAGTCTTTAATTGGAATAAGATCTTATGCTTTCTACCAATAAATCTTTCACAAGCACTAATACACATTATAATAGCTAATATATTTTTTAAAAATGAAAAAACCGTAGTTTTATTAAATACATGTGCATTTGTGCATGCCAAAAAAATTAGTGTATATAATGAGAATAATGGGTATTCGATGACATATGAGCGCCTATATCATATGGCAGCCCAAAAAGTCCATCATTTGTAAAAAAAATTTGAACGATTAGTACCATTCGTTTTGATCTTTATATTCTAGAACTCAAATGTATTAAAGATCTACCGAATCTAAACCTTTTTGCGGTTGACCTGCTTGTTGGAATTTTAACCTTTTTATGTAGCTTTACAACAATATAACTTTTTTTACCTCTATATTAACAAAGAAAAAAACTTTACATTCACTAGAATTTTGATATGTTTGGGTTGTAGAATATGAACATCAAAATGAACATGGTCAATCTATCAAAAATAAAATACGGGGAGTGAACATTTCCAATGCTATGTGACACAAGTTCTTATGTCACACGATATCCATTATCTCCTTCTATAATGAGAATAATTCCAGATCGCTATAGATTATAGTTTATTTGTTATTTACCATATCACATTTTCCCCTTTCACCATGGTAATAAAGATGATGATCCTTCCTAAAATTTTCCACTCAAATGTCATCAGTAACTTTTATGTACATTTTCTGGTACTTGGGTGATGGTGACCTTGCACATGGATACCTTGGTCGGTCTTTAGTTTGAGAGACCAGTAGACACTTTAATAGATCTCCCATGTTAGTGTTAAGGATGGTTCGTAAGACCCAAACCTTTCTCCAAGTTTTTTATGGTTGATGTTAAGTTGGAGGGACCATAGAATTTTGTAAACCCTAACCAATACAGACATCTTCTCTGTCTGCGTTTGCATCTGCAGGCACGAGCATTCTGGAGGGCATCAAGGCAGCCGTAGGAGAGAGCACAGAGGTGATATACGAGCCAGCCCCATCGGCGTCCACCGTTTCCAACCAGGACTTCTCCTACGCAGTGGCTGTCGTGGGCGAGGTCGCCTACGCAGAAGATTTGGGAGACAGAACGGATCTTAACATCCCCTTCGATGGCTCGGACATGATCAGTCTCGTAGCCAGCGAAATTCCCACAGTCGTTATTGTGATATCAGGAAGGCCCCTTGTTCTGGAGCCAGAGGTGATGGAGAAAACGGAAGCAGTGGTCGCCGCCTGGCTGCCGGGCAGCGAGGGACACGGGGTCGCCGACGTCGTATTCGGGGACTACGACTTTGAGGGGCTGCTGCCGGTGACTTGGTTCAGATCGACTAGTCAGCTGCCGATGAATGCAGCGAGCCAGAACTATGACCCTCTATTTCCCGTTGGCTTCGGCCTGAAGATGGGCCTGGCCGACAAGTAGAAATCGTCCGTTTTCGTTACAAATTGCCGTGATTTTTTGTATCCTCAATCCGATTGTCTTTCTATAATGTCTTTGTTCATAGCTTTTAAAGCCCCAATATTTACTGCAAGGGAGCTCTGCATCGATTAAAGAATTTTTTTTGTATGTATATCTTATATGCAACATGCATAAAAGAAGACAGCGCATCTGTTGTCATGTACAGTTGGGAGGTTAACAGTGATGCCACTCTCGCTACGCTTTAACTAATAAATCGCGGCTGCAAATCTAGCAACAGCTGTAAGCATCAACACACAGCTTCTGTTCTTGCACATGTTCTTGATATCGTTTTGTGCAAAGAAATTATGTACTTTTTTAGAATCTCATACGATTCCATCGCTTGTTAATCAAACTAGAATGCCTTCGATGATCCGTCATAATTCGCGGTATGCTCATGCCTAATCACGAAATCTAGCTTTGTGTGCTTATAGATTTGTACACCTGTCGATCCTTAATCTCTCCCCACGGTTGCTGATTATCGTACATAATCATGAGATCGGAAAGCGATTAGTAAGAGATTTAAGATGGCCAATGCAAGTTGATGAAAACCCTATTTGAAGGGTTTAGGAATCAGAATACACAGAGAAAGAGAGAGAAAAAAGGAAGGATATGATGTTTAAAAGATAGGAAGCCAAGAGAGATGAATGTGTGGTCTAAAATCAGAACCCACTTGTAGTGGATGGGCCATGGAGGGGAGAATAAAGTTGAAGCCAAAATGCTTTTGCCAATGCAAGTTGCAGGGGGGGGGGTTGGGTGGGGGGGGGGGGTGCTGCTTGCACTTTCCCAAAAGGAGAAGGTATGATATTTTTGTGTGGGCCTCAATTATGATGCTAGTTGGCATGTCTGTGAATGAGCCACCCTTGTGATGGCTGCAGCCACAATATCATTAATATCATTAGACATTGCATCTCAACAGCCTACACAGAGTTAAATAAATGAGAAGAAATTTAGAATTTCTAATGTTCTTTGTTTGTGCATTTTGTCAATTGTGAAACAGTGAAATCGATTTAAAAAAACATAGTTTATAAGAGCGCTACAAAGATATCCGAGAAGAACGCACACATTACGAGATCCTAGACCACAATCCAAGCAAAGATCAAGAAACGATATTCTTCGTTCAATAACCATACCAAAGATCAAGAGCATGTAACCCTTATGTAGCAAATCTAAGTTGACGTAAGTATTAACAAATGATATCGCAGTTGAAAGCATAAGCTAGATGCAAATACGTCTCCAATGAAGCAAGCTACGACGGTTCAAGTGCCAAAGTAGGGGCTAAAAATGGAAATCTTTGATAAAAATAATGGTCTATAGCTTGATGAGACTGAGGAGAACATAGAAACATAGACAATATAGGAATATTTGTTGTGTGTCTATGTAACATGCACCATTTAGAATAAAAGATTGGGATTCTGACTCAGATCCAACTACTTGGTGATCATATTTGAATCCTAAACCATTGGACGCAATAATCCAATGAAGTCTCGAAGATGTCCATACAAAGCACAGGCTGCAATTGCGAAGTCTATTCAAGCAAATTCTGCTAAGGCGACGAAATAAAAACTCCATGGGCGTTCAAGACGAAGGCCAATAGGCTATTCACCAATGCAAATTATTACATAAGAGATGCAATTTGAATCTAACAACATATATGATTTCAATACTAGGACATGTATAATTCTCTACCATGGCATTCATACTGATACTGATATTCAGCTCATACCTTCGTCGATCCCTCGAAAATCGATGGCGATATGTACATAGAGGAAATATCTATGGCATGATGAATGCTCAAAACCCTCATATGGCAATCTCTTCAATCCACAAAATGAAGCATCCCCCCCCTTCTAGATGAGCATCGGGCGATGGGCAAGCATAGAATTCTGAGCTTCCAACTTGATCCCATACGGATCCACGCCGTAGGGCAGCTGCAAGAACCGATTGCCGTGATTCAAGGGGCTAAACCCGCTGGCAGCCTCGTTGTGGTGATCGGAGTCGGCGATGGCGGAAGAGGTGGACTGCACGGTGAGCACGGACGGCTGGGATGGGGACGAGGGGCTGTTGTCGGGGAGGTTGACGGTGGTGATGTCATGGATGCTGGCCCGCCTCTTGTCTTTGCCGCCGGAGTTGAGCCTGATGAAATACTTCTGAGCATGGCTGGCGACCTGCGTCGGGGTCCGAGAAACCACGAAGTTTCTCGAAATGTTCCTCCAGTCGCCCTTTCCGTACTTCTTCAGCCCCATTAGAAACATCCTGCGATCGACGTCGATCGGTTAATTCGTTGCTATGCGGTAGTAATTTAATCCAATTGATGGTACAATTTACTCACTTGTGTTCTTCTTCGGTCCAGGGGACGCCCTTCTTTCTTTCTTGGTCGGAGAGTCTGCCGCCGGATCTCTTGCCGCCGCCGAGATGCCGCATGCCGTCGAATCCGCCGCCGCCGCCCTCCCAGTCGAGGGTGAAGGAGGAGGGGCTGTAGCCGGGGAAGGGGATGAGGCCGGCCTCGATGTGGTTGACGTCGTCCTCCAGGTCTCGGTAGTGGGAGATGACGTCCCTCACCGTCTTTCCGGGGAGCATGGCGGCCACCCTGGCCCACCTGTCAGGGGTCTTGCTGTCTATGTGGGCCAGCGCATTCTCGAAGATCTTGTTCTCCTGCTGCGTCCATTTATCGCCGCCGCCGCCGCCGCCGCCCATCTTCTCGCCGATGATCCAGTTTGAGTTCATGAAGTAGGATGATGCAGGGGAGAGAGCTGCCATCCCCGACTTTGTCATCATCTGCCGCAACCTCCTCTGATTCTGATTTTTATTCTATTCAATTTCCAACCCCCGGTATCATCTTAACTCACAATACCCAGCCACCCAAAATTACTAAAAAGAAAAAAAAATTGAGAGATTACAATCCAAAACCACAGAAGAACCTCGGAACTCAACAAACCCAACAAGCCCAGAAGCTTCAAAGTACTGAAAATGATTGAAAGACGATGAAGACGAGGAAATCACAAGTCAAGGCTGTGACTTTTTTTGATTTCCTGTATTTATTTTGGCTTTAAACTATTCAAAGGGTGGAGGAGGAACAGAGCGAAGATGAAGATGGACTGATTGATTCAATCCCCACTCTTTCTCTCTCTATTTTATTTCATTTTTCTACTGTTTGAGATCTAAACGGAGAGCACGGGGGAGAGAGAGAGAGATAGAGACGGAGGACTGTGATTGGGCCATGGTGGAGTTTGTGGCCTCTCAACCAAAGAGAATGCTATGTCTCCATACAATGGAGAGAGAAAAATAGTATTAAAAAACTGTTGCTTCAAGCTTTGAAATGCTCAAAATATAAATAAGCACATGAAAACCCATCGTTTATGTAAATGTTGATTTACCACCAACATACATAAATTCTTTATACAAAGGGTGGAGAAGTCTCGCAACTTTGTCTCAGCCGTACTTTTTATCGGTGTCACATGGTACTCCATCTCATCCTATTTGTCCAAAGTGACCCTAAAAATTAACCGACAAATACAACCTTCCACCCAAAAACAATGACCCAAATTCACACACATCACTCAAAAAAATCCCAAATCCCTCTGACGATACTGACACACGGATCCAGTTCTCACTCCTTTTAGGTTGCATGCGTGTACCGCATTCTGTTCGTGTGGTTTTTTGGTGCCATGCACCGTGTGCACGGGTTATTTCTAGTACAGAAACATTTTTAAAAAGAGTTTAACTGGAATCAGTTGGCCAAGTAGGATTTTCCTCCTTTGTCCACCCAGGGGCCAAACACGGCTGTATTTTTTTGAATTTTTTTTCCAATATGTTCTACACCCTATGGATGATCATCGCACCAAAAATCAAGTGATTCCAACAGTTTTTGTCTACTGATCCAACCGTTGCAAAACGGTTTATGTTATGCGACCGATGATATTGCAATGGGTGGATTGATGGGTAAAATATGTTTTTGGTGATCATCCCATGAAGTGTAGAGCATATTAAAAAAAATTCAAAAAAAATTTAAGGATGGGCTTGCCCGGTGGTGGGCCAAGGAGGAAAAATCCGCATTAAACTCTTTTTAAAAAATATTGGGAATTGCGATGCGCACTAGCCGTTTTACTCATGCACAACCACTTTATTTACAAGTTTATCATTTCTCATATTCCTCTTTTACCCTCGTCTGCCCCTCTTCCCCGACGAAGAAGAATCCAATGACGATTTACTATGATTTGGAAGAGTGTATGGGGATGTCGGAGGAGGCGGAGGTGGGGCTGGAAGGTCGGAAGAGATGGATGGGGGGCGGGGAGGTCGGCGGAAGAGGGAGAGAGGGGCTAGGGGGTTGGCGGAAGGGGCGGCGAGGCGATCGGCCGTTGCATATCAAGAGTCATATTCGAAAATTTGCTTCTAGATGTGCTTGTTGAGTAATGCCAATGAAAAAACTTGTAAATAAGTGGGTTGTACACAGGAGAAATGACAAACATGTGAATAAGCCGATCATGCGCAGCGTAAAATTGGTAGGTGCGCGTAGCAAATCCCAAAAATAATAGAAACTTTATGTTGAATATTGGAACCCATCAGTAATCACCCCCACAGGCCAATGGACCCCACTACCAAAAATGGAAACTGTTTCCATTCTTGTCGTCAAAGGGGGCGTGATGATAGTGAAACTGTACACGCGAATTTTGTAGAAATAGAACTGAAAAGGGATTTGTTTTGCAACGTGTTGCCCTTAAACCGAAGGAATCCAATAAAAATCGTAAATGTGCTTTCATTTTCTGTAAAATTTGCAAAAAGACGAGAGGTGTTTTGGCTTTTTATATAACAATAATTTGCCCCACTCCCACTCACCTCCATTATTTGAGCAACAAATGTAAATAAAAAAATTAAAAAGGAGAATAATACGATATTTATCTTTACCTTTCTTTTTTATATATCGAAAAACAGTAACGCGGGTGTTGGTCAGGTGTCGATCACGTACCTTCTAAAAGAGAGGGAAGATAGAATGTCATCGTAGACGTGTTTTTTTTATGCATCGGAAAACAAGAATCGAACGGTCTACAACTTACTATGGAGATGGAGTGAGGACATTAAGGGCCTGTTTCTTTGCAAGGATAATGGGTGAGAAAGTGTAAAATTTACACTATTCATGCCACTATTCACAGTTTTCTCTGTGCACTTTCTTGCGTTGTGTTTCTTTCAAAGAAAAATTTTAACGGAAATTTTGCTGAGCTGGCGGAGAGAATTCTCATTCTCACAATCCCCGTAAAAACCGGGGATTACGCTCGGATTTCCCTCTCTCTCCCCTCGTCATCGCGTCTTTATTTAATATTTTAGGCGAAACAAAATAACCGCGCGAAGTTTTTTGTTTTATTATCGAGGAACGCACAGTGTAACGGTTTTTTTAATAATTTTTTCCGATAGTTGTGGGACCCAATGTAAATTCGAAGCGGCATTGGTTTTTTTTTTTTCGTTTTTTTAATGATAGCAGTAATGCGCGCGCGTGAGTTTTTTGGGACATAACCGTCCATTAATGCTTGTCCCTATAATTAATAATTAGTTATTTAGTTTAATTAATTATTTTAGTTAATTAATTATTAAATAGTTAGTATAATAATTTTAATTGGGACCCACACCACTTTCCTCCTCTAACATTCTCAATCACATTTTAACAAAAAGAAACACAATACTTTAGTGTGGGACCACCAGACAAATTCCAATCCCACTTTCCAACCCATTTTCCATCAAAAGAAACACAAAACTCATATTCTCTTTCCATAAATTCCAACCAAGATTTACTATTCACAACAATAAATCACAAACTAAAGTTTTGCAAGGAAACAGGCCCTAAGACAATGGACTCAATGCGCATTCTTTTTTAGAAATAAGGGAGATATTTTAACTATTTATTTGATTTATTTATTTTTTTTAGGAAAGGGAGGTTGGGACTCCCGATGTGGATGTCAGAGGGGGGTGCGGTCCCCTCCGGCGATGCGACCAACCACTGTTCACTTCGGCTCAAAGGCCCAATGGCCTGCTTATGAGATTCCATTATAATTAATATCATGATTAATTAATTATTAAACTATTATGATTAATTATTATCAGTGCACTTAATTGTCTCTAATCACTCATATGCATTAAGCTTTAATATTTCTGCATTGTTCTTAAGACTATTCATGAAGGGGGGTTGAAAAGGAGTAGATAATTTGTGTAATAAGACCCAGTTCAGTTGTAAAAAATGTCAAGGGGGAGCATTTAATTCACTTGCAAGTTGCAAGAGTCATAGAGTGGAGAGTCCACCCCATGTTTGAGACTGTATTCAATGGGAGGAGGAGGCCACCACACCTCCACTTGTGTGTTGTGTTCCTACTCCTTTTCTCATCATCTCATTTACTCCCTCCTGTTTTTTAAGCCCCCAAAGTTCTTTTTGTGTCAATACCCCAAAAATGGCAAAGGCAAAGGCAAAGCCAAACTCTTCTCCCTCTCTCTCCATATTATTGTTGACAGGACTGTGCTATATACACTCCCAAAGAAGGAGTATATGGCACCGTTCATTGTCAAAAATAGTTAATTGTCTCCTCACACATTCTCTTACTTGGTTCCATCACCCTCGCTGTATCGCTGTATGGGGTGTACATAGCACAGTCCATGTTGATATGGTAAGTGAAAGGGGGAGACATTGGGTCCATTCTTGATTGAAATGAACAGCTCAGCCCCCCCTCAAATGATGGTGAGCCCATGTTCGCACCAAAATGAGTACACATGTAGCTCTTGATTGTCCCTTCCTTCTCGCTTTCGCCCCGTGTCCAAATGCCCCCCTTGTCCTCTTCAATTTTGTTGCTTTTTTGGGCTGGCTACAACCTAAAATAAAATAAAAAGAAAAAAACCATTTTAGTTTTAAAGGGAAAATGAAGAAAAATCACATTCAGCACATAAATTTTGAATTTGATGGATTGGGCCGTGGGCTTTGCTCTAGTGCGGTTGCGAATATAGCGGCTAGATGGGCCGAAGTCCGTGGCCTCCTCATGGGCCTATTATTAAGGTGTCACACCAACAACTATCCAATATCGTAACAAAAGCTGCTCGCTTCGGTTTCGATCACAAATGTAGACGACGGAGCGGCCCACTGCTGAGGCTGAACACGGCCCAACAAACAGTGAGGTCAACCCTCGCCAAGTGTTCAAATTAAAATACCCCGCCACAGAGAGCCAAAGCTGGGTCCTAAAGATGCGTGCCAACAACGTTAAGTTTGTGTATACCTTCAACCTGTTCGATGCTGCCATCAATGTCATCTTCTGCTCTCTCATTCAAAGCCCCACTCGAGGGATAACGTAAGAATCCACAGCTACGTACGCCTGAGATTCTTGCGTATCTTCGATTTCTACTTGTAACTATTAGAAAATTTTATTGTTTTTATTTGGTGTAGCTAATCATCTTACATGGTTCGTTTCTAGATGGACTGACCCCAAAGGAATATTTTCACTCACCTTGCTATTGCATGCAATTTGAATTTGTATTTGCTTCTGCTTCTCTTTGGCATTGATACTGGCTTCCATTTTTTGTCCTGTGATGGATTCTGCAGCCTTCAAGCCTATATCATAACGTCTCCTGGTTCGGCTTGCAACAACCATTGGTTAGGATTCTTCGTCGATTCTGGGTGTTGTCTTTCTTTCTGCTGCTCAAATCATGGAGAAACAAGAGGATGTGTATACCAAAGACGGAACAACAGATATCCGCGGCAACCCTGCGATCAAGAAGAACACGGGGAGATGGAGGGCTTGCCCTTTCATTCTCGGTACGCTTCCAGTCTCTGTCTTTACAGTCGTCAATCTGACCGCGAAACTGTCTCTGTTTTGAAAATATGCAGCAAACGAATGTTGCGAGAGGCTGGCGTATTACGGCATGAGCACGAATCTGGTGACGTACATGGAGGACGTCCTGCGCCAAGGCAGCGCCAAGGCGGCAACCAACGTCACAAACTGGTCCGGGACTTGCTACGCCACCCCCCTCCTCGGGGCTTTTCTGGCCGATTCCTACCTTGGGCGATTCTGGACCATCGCCAGCTTCATGATCCTCTACATCATCGTGAGCGCCTCAGACTCGGTTGTTGTTCTGTTGTTTTACAGGGGTTTCAGCTGGCTTTCTTGATTTGTTCGCAGGGCCTGGCTCTTCTGACCCTGACCGTGTCCGTCAAAGGGCTGAAGCCTTCGTGCCAGGATGATGCCTGCCGCCCAACGGGAGTCCAGGCCGCGGCCCCCTTTGTGGCGCTCTATCTCATCGCGCTGGGGACCGGAGGAATCAAGCCGTGTGTGTCGTCTTTCGGCGCAGACCAGTTCGATGACTCTGATGAATCTGAGAAGAAGAGCAAGAGCTCGTTCTTCAACTGGTTCTACTTCTCGATCAACATAGGGGGCCTTGTTGCATCCTCGGTGTTGGTGTGGGTGCAGACTCGTTACGGATGGAGTTGGGGGTTCGGGATCCCTGCAGTCGCGATGGCCATCGCGGTCGTGAGCTTCTTCTTGGGCTCTCCTTTGTACAGGAATCAGAAGCCGGGCGGAAGCCCGATCACAAGGATTGCTCAGGTTCTTGTGGCTTCCTGCAGGAAGTATCGCGAGCGTGTCCCTGCTGACAAGTCTCTGTTGTACGAGGTCGCAGACAATGAATCTGCAATACAAGGCAGCCGTAAGCTCGAGCACACAGAAAAACTGGCGTGAGTTCGCTCAAATTTCGCTCCTGTAAACTAGAAATTTGGGTTTCTCTGACTTACTGTAATCTGACAAATTTTCATTGTTCGCAGGTTTCTTGATAAGGCTGCCATCGAGACTGACAGGGACAAGATCAGGAATCAGCCGAGTCCGTGGAGGCTCTGCACTGTCACCCAAGTCGAGGAGCTGAAGGTCATTGTGCATATCCTCCCCATTTGGGCGAGCGGCGTGGTTTTCTCCACGGTCTACAGCCAGATGAACACGTTGTTCGTCCTCCAGGGGAAAACGATGGAGCCGCATATGGGCAGCTTCGCGGTCCCTGCCGCCTCCCTCTCCCTCGCCGACACCGTCAGTGTCATCATGTGGGTTCCGATATACGACAGCGTCATTGTCCCCCTGACACGCAAGATCACTGGCAACGAGCGAGGGTTCACCCAGCTGAGTCGGATGGGCATTGGCCTCGTCATCTCCATCTTCGCGATGCTGGCAGCTGGAATCGTGGAAGTCATCAGGCTTCAGGTTGTTGCCAGGCACAATCTGTATGACTCCAAGGGCTTTGTGCCCATGTCGATATTCTGGCAGGTGCCTCAGTACTTCATTGTTGGGACGGCTGAGATTTTCACCTTCATCGGACAACTGGAGTTCTACTATGACCAGGCGCCGGATGCAATGAGGAGCATGTGCTCGGCGCTGTCGCTGACCACCAACGCGCTCGGAAACTATCTCAGCACGCTGCTCGTTACGGTGGTCATGGACATCACCGCTCGGAATGGGCAGCCTGGTTGGATTCCAGATAATCTGAACAGAGGGCATCTGGATTACTTCTTCTGGCTTCTTGCAATACTCAGCCTGCTGAACTTTGGGGCATACCTCCTGATTGCAAAGTGGTACACCTACAAGAAAACAACATAAGCAGGAGGCCAAATTTCAGTACATGTAGCTGACAAATGGTTGCTCAACTTGTTCTACCATTTAGTTTATGAGTCTGTTCCAAATACCTTGAAAGATTCGTCAATGAAAAATAGAATTCATCATTTCTGTTGTTTCTGTCTAGTTCCTCTTGCTCGTTGCAGTATATCTCATATTTGTGCACGCCAGCTACAACAATAACATTGAATCAGATCTGCGATCAATATTTTAAATCAAGATCCAAAAATCTCTTTTAATCCAATATATCATTGCATATAAACTACCTTCAAGAGATGCAAACAAAATGGGCAAAATTGCCAACAGGCAGAAAAGTTTCATTGCATCCCTTATCCTAACCTGATAAGATATGGATAATGTTTCAGGTTTGGAATCGAGTGGTGGAGAATTGACTACCATCACATAGAGAATACAAGACACTGCTTTGTATCTCTCAATAGAGCATTTAGAGAGACATGAACGCCATCAAAGCCATACATACCTACCCACTCATCAAGAACCCATCATCATTTTCTGACACGAGAAATTTCGCAAGCAGGCGAAGGTCAAGCCGTTGCTTCTGCAATTCCGATGAGACGGGGTCAGGCTCATCGTCCTCGCCTGAGGGCGACAAGCGTAAGCAGGAACTCCTTGCAAGGATTGCGATGCTCCAAACGCAAAAGGTCCGCCTCACTGACTTCCTAGATGAGCGTTCCGCCTACTTAACTCAGTTTGCAGAGGATGCAAATGCTGAATTCGAAGAGATCGGGGAGAAGGCAATGAAAGAGCTTGATGAGGCTGGTGACAGGGTAAGCAATCCCCCGCATTAGATAAGTACTTTTTATCATCAATTTTCCTTTTTTCCTGAGTAGTAGTAGCTCCCCTTGCTTGTTATTTTCCAGATAATGGAGAAATTGGAGAGCAAGATGCAGGCTTTAGAAGAGAGTGCAGATATGAGCAGAGAGGAAATAGAGAAGAACGAGAAGGTGTTGGAGGAATTTGAGGATCAGATTGAGAATGAACGAAATGAAGGCCTCTTCTTCAAGAACCTGCGAGAGAAAGCACCGCAAGCCAAAACAGATGCTAAGGTGGAAGCACAAAAGATTAGAGAAATCACAAAGGAGAATGCTGCATCAAAAGTTCGAAGAAATATTTACCTTGCACTGATGACCTTGCTAGCGCTCACAATAGCCAATGCTATTTTCGCCACTACTGATGTTGAGTGGGGAAAAATTGCAGCATTGATGTTCATATTTTCGGGCTTGCTTGCACAGTTCATCTATGAGAGGAGCCTGTCGATGACAAACGAGGAAAAAGATAACAAAGATGAGTGAACATGAAATATAAGCGTCAAATATTTTCATTGTTTCACAAAAAGATGGAGAGTCCGGTTGAGTGCAAGCTGTTGTATGGTAACATACATATAGTGATGAGTTGGGTGTTGCATGGTAAAATAAACCACAGTGAACTCTAGAACCTGTGGTCTGATACACACCAGCTACCTTTGCTTTCGCATCAGAGATTTATCTTGGCAATACCTCTTAGACTGCCAAAACTATGTAATTGAATTACATTTCTGATGCCACATATGATTGGGAGCTCATGATTTCTTTCCACAAGAATAATAATATGAAGGAGAAAAAGGTATCAAGACCAAGTTAAATATTCTAGTCAACTTGCAAATTTGGTAGAATTGATTGATGTGATTCTGGAGAGATCATAAATGTCTTCCATAGGATGCGAGGGTTATCTACTCTGGGGAGTTGTCTGTGCCCCAAACCTGAGAAGCTTCTTACGGAAAACACTAACAAGTCACGATGCCATTCCTTCATCTAATACTGTGTTCGAAATACTTGACGATCCTTCAGTGATGATATTATCCAACTTTTCACTTTTATGGAACGAGATGTCCTCGGATTACCATGCATGCATGCATCTATTTAAATCTAATCTTTTTCTTGCGGAATGCACATATAGTATGCCTATCTAATGTTCTTATATTTACTTTTTATAGTTTTTTAATCTAACGTACATCTAATATTATCTTTTGTCATTGTTAATTGTTATATCGCGTCGTTATTGTAGCAATTTGAATTAGAATATATTTTGTTCAATCATTTACATATAGTGATGATAATTGTTTCATACATTCTTTTTTGCGTTGCATGTACAATTGTGTAAATATAAACTTAAAATAACAATAGCATATTGTTTTGTGGAATACTATTTCATAGCGAAATCTCATCAGCGGACATATTCAATATGCATTACTTCAATTACTGACTTAGACAAAATCAAAGTAATACAATGATAAGACCATAAAAAACAGCTAAATGCAAGGCCATCCCAAAAAGCAGCATATTCCTTCCAAAAATGACCCACCCAGACATGTCAGATTTAGCCAATGTAAGAAATAGGGATACGACCATGCAACATGTCACATCTGGTTCAGCAATTGAAGATTAAAGCAAAAAAAACATTGAAGGTCAAGTAGGAGATGAAAGATGACATTTATGTTTTTCCAATCTTCGATTATATTACTTTGATGCTATTTACTTTCAATTTTCTTGATGTTCAGTTTTCTAAAAAAATTCAAGCTTCTGAAACTATGTTGAGTAAACTTTTGAAATTTCATATTGAATGTTCATGATATTGTGACCAGAGAAAGATGAATGTTGATATTATTGTCATGTATGGATTTTCTTTTAACTTTTTCACCCACTATGCTTGAACTGCCTAAGTTTGTAAGGACATGCAGTTTATTACACAATGAGATGTATATTGCTCTTTATAATGGCCTAATATACACATATTTTACTTTGTAATTTATGAATGCACTTGCATGCGAATCTCTTTTTTCATAGGGGATGCTTTTTTACATGAAGAAATGACTAGAGTCTGGTCTTATTATGTGGGTGAAATGTGCAGATTTTTTTCTTTTTTTCTTTTTTTCTTTTCTTTTCTTTTCTTCCTCTTTTTCTGGCTTTAGAGGTTTTTTGGTTTTTTGTTTTTTTTCCTTTAGTGGGGGGGGGGGGGGGGGGGGGGGGGGGGGGTTGGGGGGGGATTTGATCTAATCCATGTTTTATACAAATATAAAATAATTCGGAAAATCTTCCCAACAAAAGGTAAAGCGTAAATTAGTCCAGGCCAAATAAAAAAAGAAAATAATCCTATTAATTGATAAAAGGGTATAATAATACGGCAAAAAGGATTGACAATTCATTAACTAGCATATGCATTAACTGTTTCAAGAACTTAACACAGCTTCCAAAGACAGTTTCTACTTTCTAGGTTGGCACCCCAATTTCGTTAGCCAAGGGATAGAATGCCTACGGACTAAGCTCCTATATGAACCCGATGTCAACGATAATAGCAAGCATTAACCTGCTTAGAACCATTAACCCCAAAATGCCATTCATGACGGCACGATCTTCTCATCTCTTCTCTTCATTTGAACATTAAATGTCAGGGTGCCACTTTATTCCAGCTGTTAAGACTTCTTACAGTCAAGCAACGTGGCCTGGGGTTCGGCCATAGCTCTAAACATTTTGCTGGCATTAGGCTATATTTGTAACTCAATCACATAATAATAATAATAATAATAATAATACGAATTAGTGAGTGAATAAATAAAGGTACCATAAATTTCTAGGAAAACATCCCTGTGCTGTTACTCCTCTGGGGTTTCAATGCTCCAGGCATTGTGCGATTCAGGTGCCCTCCATATTAAAGTCATAGTGCGTTCTAATATGGCAATGCCAGCATTTGAGAATGCCCAGGCTATTCGTCCAACTCAGGCTGGCCATATTACATCCTCTCTTTGGAAAAACACACACAAAACTCCGGGAAGATCTGCATGTAAATTACAACAAAAGAAGCTTGAAACAGGAACAGCAAATAGCAGAGAGAAACAAACCATCACCTTAAGAGAAACCTTAGAGATCATGTCTGAACAGTCCAACAATCCTCTTTCTTTGTACATCGTTCAACACTTTACACGCTTTCCCAGGCCTTAGAAAAGGACCGGGGGAGGTTATGCACGGAAAGCCATCATAAAGTATATTTGAATGTTAATAGTACACACACCATTGAATTTTAATAACATCGCCAATGGATATTGCCTTAGAATGCTCCAAGCACCATCTATTGGAAAGATTCCACGCCTCAAGGCATCCTTCAGCAACTCCATGGCCTCAGGAATCCTATTACAAGAACAGAGACCCTTAAATACACTGAAGTAGGAAATGATAAATGGGAGAAAGTTGCAGCATTGGCATTCATAGTCATGTGTTGGGACCAAGTTAAACATGCTCGTCGAATTGCAAATTTTGGTAAAACTGGTTCCTCCTAAATTAGTAGGGCATTGGAAACATTTGCAAAGGTTCCTACAAAACGTAAAACGTAAAAATTTAGGATGTTTTACTTGCGCAGTTCATCTACTAGAGGAGCCTATCAATGACATGCAAGTCAAAGGATAAGAAAGATGAGTGAACGTTAAATAGAACAGTCCAACATTTTAACAAAATGATGAAGATTCCTGCAGACTGCGTAATGTTGTAAATCCTACCAATAAAATACAAATAGTGTTGAGTTGGGTGTTGCATGGTAAAATAAACCACAATACACTGTAGAACCAATGGTCTGATACACACGAGCTACTACACTGTAGAACCAATGGTCTGATACACACGAGCTACTTTTGCTTTTGCATCAGAGATTTATTTTGGCAATACCTCTTCCACAGCCAAAATTACGTAATTAAACTACTTTCCTGATGCTTCATGTGATTGGGAGTTCTTGATTTTCCCCCCACAAGAATAATAACATGAAGGAGAGAAACGGGTCTTGGGACCAAGTAAAATTTGCTGGGTTTTTTTGCAAATTTTGGTAGAACTGGTTCCTCCTTAAATTAGCAGTGCATTGGAAACATTTGCAAAGGTTCTTACAAAACGTAAAAATTTAGGATGTTTTACTTGCGCAGTTCATCTACTAGAGAAGCCTATCAATGACATGCCACGCAAAAGATAAGAAAGATGATTGAACGTTACATAGAACAGTCCCAACATTTTAACAAAATGATGAAGATTCCTGCAGAGTGCGTAATGTTGTAAATGCTACCAATAACATACAAATAATGATGAGTTGGGTGTTGCATGGTAAAATAAACCACATTACACTCTAGAACCTGTGGTCTGATACAAATCAGCTACATTTGCTTTTGAATAAGAGATTTATTTTGGCAATACCTCTTCCACTACCAAAATTACGAAATTAAACTATTTTTCTGATGCTTCACGTGATTGGGAGTTCTTGATTTTTTTCCCACAAGAATAATAACATGAAGGAGAAATGGGTCTTGGGACCAAGCTAAACATGCTTGTCAAATTACAAATTTTGGTAAAATTGGTTCCTCCTTAAATAAGCAGTGCATTGGAAACATTTGCAAAGGCTAAAATTTGCAAATGTTCTTACAAAACGTAAAAATTTAGGATGTTTTACTACAGTTCATCTACTAGGGGAGCCTATCATGCAAGGCAAAAGATAAGAAAGATGAGCGAACGTTACATAGAACAGTCCAACATTTTAACAAAATGATGAAGATTCCTACAGACTGCGTAATGTTGTAAATGCTACCAATAACATACAAATAGTGATGAGTTGGGTGTTGCATGGTAAAATAAACCACATTACACTCTAGAACCTGTGGTCTGATACACACCAGCTACTTTTGCTTTTGCATCAGAGATTTATTTTGGCAATACCTCTTCCACTGCCAAAATTACGTAATTAAACTATTTTTCTGATGCTTCATGTGATTGGGAGTTCTTGATTTTTTCCCCACAAGAATAATAACATGAAGGAGAAATGGGTCTTGGGACCAAGCTAAACAAGCTTGTCAACTTGCAAATTTTGGTAAAATTGGTTCCTCCTTAAATTAGCAGTAAATTGTAAACATTTGCAAATGTTCTTAAAAACGTAAAAATTTAGGATGTTTTACTTGCGTAGTTCATCTACTAGAAGATCCTATCAATGACAAGCAATGTAAAAGATAAAAAGATGAGCGAACGTTACATAGGATAGTCCAGCATTTTAACAAAATGATGAAGATTTATGCAGACTGCGTAATGTTGTAAATGCTACCGATAACATACAAATAGTGATGAGTTGAGTGTTGCATGGTAAAATAAACCACAGTACACGCTAAAATCTGTGGTCTGATACACACCAGCTACCTTTGCTTTTGCATCAGAGATTTATTTTGGCAACACCTCTTCCACTGCCAAAATTACATAATTAAACTATTTTTCTGATGCTTCATGTGATTGGGAGTCCTTGATTTTTTTCCCACAAGAATAATAACATGAAGGAGAAATGGGTCTTGGGACCAAGCTAAACATGCTTGTCAAATTACAAATTTTGGTAAAATTGGTTTCTCCTTAAATAAGCAGTGCATTGGAAACATTTGCAAAGGTTAAAATTTGCAAATGTTCTTACAAAATGTAAAAATTTAGGATGTTTTACTACAGTTCATCTACTAAGGGGGCCTATCATGCAAGACAAAAGATAAGAAAGATGAGCGAACGTTACATAGAACAGTCCAACATTTTAACAAAATGATGAAGATTCCTGCAGACTGCGTAATGTTGTAAATGCTACCAATAACATACAAATAGTGATGAGTTGGGTGTTGCATGGTAAAATAAACCACAGTACACTCTAGAACCTGTGGTCTGATACACACCAGCTACTTTTGCTTTTGCATCAGAGATTTATTTTGGCAATACCTCTTCCACTGCCAAAATTACGTAATTAAACTATTTTTCTGATGCTTCATGTGATTGGGACTTATTGATTTTTCCCCACAAGAATAATAACATGAAGGAGAAATGGGTATTGGGACCAAGCTAAACATACTTGTCAAATTGGAAATTTTGGTAAATTGGTTCCTCCTTAAATTAGCATTTCATTGGAAACATTTGCAAAGGTTCTTACAAAACGTAAAAAATTAGGATGTTTTACTTGCGCAGTTCATCTACTAGAGGAGCCTATCAATGACATGCAAGGCAAAAGATAAGAAAGATGATTGAACGTTACATAGAGCAGTCCAACATTTTAACAAAATGATGAAGATTCCTGCAGACTGTGTAATGTTGTAAAAGCTACAAATAACATACAAATAGTGATGAGTTGGGTGTTACATGGTAAAATAAACCACAGTACACTCTAGAACCTGTGGTCTGATACACACCAGCTACCTTTGCTTTTGCATCAGAGATTTATTTTGGCAATACCTTTTCCACTGCCAAAATTACGTAATTAAACTATTTTTCTGATGCTTCGTGTGATTGGGAGTACTTGATTTTTTCCCACAAGAATAATAACATGAAGGAGAAATGGGTATTGGGACCAAGCTAAACATACTTGTCAAATTGCAAATTTTGGTAAAATTGGTTCCTCCTTAAATTAGCATTTCATTGGAAACATTTGCAAAGGTTCTTAAAAAACGTAAAAATTTAGGATGTTTTACTTGCGCAGTTCATCTACTAGAGGAGCCTATCAATGACATGCCATGCAAAAGATAAGAAAGATGATTGAACGTTACATAGAACAGTCACAACATTTTAACAAAATGATGAAGATTCCTGCAGAGTGCGTAATGTTGTAAATGCTACCAATAACATACAAATAGTGATGAGTTGCGTGTTGCATGGTAAAATAAACCACCTGGAAACATGTGGTCTGATACACACCAGCTACCTTTGCTTTTGCATCAGATATATATTTTGGCAATACCTCTTCCACTGCCAAAATTAAGTAATTAAACTATTTTTCTGATGCTTCATGTAATTGGGAGTTCTTGATTTCCCCCCCCCACAGGAATAATAACATGAAGGAGAAATGGGTCTTAGGACCAAGCTAAACATGCTTGTCAACTTGCAAATGTTGGTAAAATTGGTTCATCCTTAAATTAGCAGTGCAATGGAACATTTGCAAAGGTTCTTACAAAACGTAAAAATTTAGGATGTTTTACTTGGGAAGTTCATCTACTAGAGGAGGCTATCAATGGCATGCAAGGCAAAAAATAAGAAAGATGAGTGATCGTTACATAGGACCGTCCAACATTTTAACAAAATGACGTAGATTCCTGCATACTGCGTAATGTTATAAATGCTACCAATAACATTCAAATAGTGATAAGTTGGGTGTTGCATGGTAAAATAAACCACAATACATTCTGGAACCTGTGGTCTGATACACACCAACTACCTTTGCTTTTGCATCAGAGTTTTATTTTGGCAATACCTCTTCCACTGCCAAAATTAAGTAATTAAACTTTTTTTTTCTGATGCTTCATGTGATTGGGAGTTCATGATTTTTTTCCACAAGAATAATAACATGAAGGAGAAATGGGTCTTGGGACCAAGCTAAACATGCTTGTCAACTTGCAAATTTTGGTAAAATTGGTTCCTCCTTAAATTAGTAGTAAATTGGAAACATTTGCAAATGTTCTTAAAAACGTAAAAATTTAGGATGTTTCACTTGCGTAGTTCATCTACTAGAAGAGCCTATCAATGACATGCAATGTAAAAGATAAAAAGATGAGTGAACGTTACATAGGATAGTCCAGCATTTTAACAAAACGATGACGATTCATGCAGACTGCGTAATGTTGTAAATGCTACCGATAACATACAAATAGTGATGAGTTGGGTGTTGCATGGTAAAATAAACCACAGTACACGCTAAAAACCTGTGGTCTGATACACACCAGCTACCTTTGCTTTTGCATCAGAGATTTATTTTGACAACACCTCTTCCACTGCCAAAATTACATAATTAAACTATTATTCTGATGCTTCATGTGATTGGGAGTTCTTGCTTTTTTCCCACAAGAATAATAACATGAAGGAGAAATGGGTCTTGGGACCAAGCTAAACATGCTTGTCAACTTGCAAATTTTGGTAAAATTGGTTCCTTCTTAAATTAGCAGTAAATTGGAAACATTTGCAAAGGTTCTTACAAAACGTAAAAATTTAGGATGTTTTACTTGCATAGTTCATCTACTAGAGGAGCATATCAATGACATGCAAGATAAAAGATAAGAAAGATGAGTGGACATTACATAGAACATTCCAACATTTTAACAAAATGATGAAGATTCTTCCAGACTGCGTAATGTTGTAAATGCTATCAACAGTGTTCTAAATATCGGATATCGGTCGCGTATCGGCCTAGGAAATTTGATATCGGATTGCGGATATCGGGAATATATCGAGGATATTGACCAAATATCGGAATGTCATATTGGAGGCTTAAACTGATGACATATGGAAGCATAGATGTATCTAAGAAGATATAAACTATTCCAACTCAAATAAAAGTATGTTTTGGTTATACTTCTCTCGTTAAACATGAATATCGGAGATATTGACTTAATATCAGAGTGTAATATCAGAGGCTAAAAATGATGTCAAATAAAATCTTACATGTGTCTAAGAAAATATGAACTATAGAAACTCAAATAAAAGTATGTTTTGGGTATACTTATCGCATTAAACGTGAATACCGATCATCCACTGGTGGAATATTTTTTTAGTGGTCACGAGGATCAATATTATTCTAATGGACACATAGTAATAGCTCAAATAAACAACTTCCCATATTATTCGTGTGGATCAATATTACCAGTATGAAGATGAAAATAAAAAAACCCCAAAAAATGTTAAATGTAAAAAAGGAAAAGAATACTCACCTTGATCGAAACCCCCTCTTGCGAAGAACAAACGCTGGACTGAAAAAACTGAAAACTGGAAAAATTCAGAAAAAGAAAAAAATGAAAAAATGAAAAAGGTAAAGAATACTAAGTAGTAAGTACTAAACTTAATCGAAAAATCCCTTGCGAAGATCGAACGTCGGATGACAAAGCTCGATTGATAGAAAAAACCCAAAACCGGAAGGAAAAAAACAGAAAAAATGAAAAAAAAATAGGGCACAACTGCTCACCTTGATCGGAAAACACTTCCTTGCAAAGATTGAATGCCGGACGTCGAAGCTCAATCGATTGTCGTCGAAAATTTTCGTCGTAGTGGAGCGACGTGATTAGAATATGGCAAAGCAGCGATTATCTCTCAAAAATCTCGATGCCGTTTTAAGTAAATGATTGGATCGGGTGAATCGGATCGGATCTACTTTTAAGTGGACCGACCTTCTAACTTTGTTTTTAAAAAACTGTGAATTGCGGCCGATATTTCAAAGTGATATATTGGTAGCAATATCGGCTGCAACCCGATATTGCGACGATATTTCCCCAAATATCGGAAACCGCAATATATAAACCCATATCGTATCGGCCTAGTGATAAAACCGATATTGCGGCCGATATATCAGATATCGGTCCGATATTTAGAACATTGGCTATCAATAACATACAAATAGTGATGAGTTGGGTGTTGCATGGTAAAATAAACCACAGTACACTCTATAACCTGTGGTTTGATACACACGAGCTACCTTTGCTTTTGCATCAGAGATTTATTTTGGCAATACCTCTTCCACTGCCTAAATCACGTAATTAAACTATTTTCCTGATGCTTCATGTGATTGTGAGTTCTTGATTTGTTTTTCCCACATGAATAATAACATGAAGGAGAAATGGGTCTTGGGACCAAGTTAAACATACTTGTAAAATTGCAATCCTAATGTTGTAAATTACCAATAACATACAAATAGTGATGAGTTGGGTGTTTCATGGTAAAATAAACCACAGTACACTTCAAAACATGTGGTCTGATATACACCAGCTACCTTTGCTTTTGCTTCAAAGATTTATTTTGGCAATACCTCTTCCACAGCCGAAATTACGTAATTAAACTATTTTTTGATGCTTCATGTGATTGGGAGTTCTTAATTTTTTCCCACAAGAATAGTAACATGAAGAAGAAATAGGTCTTGGGACAAAGTTAAACATGCTTGTCAAATTGCAAAATTTTGGTAAAATTGGTTCCTCCTTAAATTGGCAGTGCATTGAAAACATTTGCAAAGTTTCTTACAAAACGTAAAAATTTAGGATGTTTTACTTGGGAAGTTCATCTACTAGAGGAGCCTATCAATGACATGCAAGGAAACGATAAGAGAGAGGAGTGATCGTTACATAGGACACTCCAACATTTTAACAAAATGACAAAGATTCCTGCATACTGCGTAATGTTGTAAATGCTGCCAATAACATTCAAATAGTGATAAGTTGGGTATTGCATGGTAAAATAAACCACAGTACATTCTGGAACACGTGGTCTGATACACACCAGCTACCTTAGCTTTTGCATCAGAGTTTTATTTTGGCAAATACCTCTTCCACTGACAAAATTAAGTAATTAAACTTTTTTCTGATGCTTCATGTGATTGGGAGTTCATGATTTTTTTCCACAAGAATAATAACATGAAGGAGAAATGGGTCTTGGGACCAAGCTAAACATGCTTGTCAACTTGCAAATTTTGGTAAAATTGGTTCCTCCTTAAATTAGCAGTAAATTGGAAACATTTGCAAATGTTCTTAAAAACGTAAAAATTTAGGATGTTTTACTTGCGTAGTTTATCTACTAGAAGAGCCTATCAATGACATGCAATGTAAAAGATAAAAAGATGAGTGAATGTTACATAGGATAGTCCAGCATTTTAACAAAATGATGAAGATTCATGCAGACTGCGTAATGTTGTAAATGCTACCGATAACATACAAATAGTGATGAGTTGGGTGTTGCATGGTAAAATAAACCACAGTACACGCTAAAAACCTGTGGTCTGATACACACCAGCTACCTTTGCTTTTGCATCAGAGATTTATTTTGACAACACCTCTTCCACTGCCAAAATTATGTAATTAAACTATTTTTCTGATGCTTTGTGTGATAGAGAGTTCTTGATTTTTTTCCCACACGAATAATAACATGAAGGAGAATTGGGTCTTGTGACCAAGTTAAACATGCTTGTAAAATTGCAAATTTTGGTAAAATTGGTTCCTCCTTAAATTAGCAGTGCATTGGAAACATTTGCAAAGGTTCTTACAAAACGTAAAAATTTAGGATGTTTTACTTTCGGAGTTCATCTACTAGAGGAGCATATCAATGACATGCAAGACAAAAGATAAGAAATATGAGTGAACGTTACATATGACAGTCCAACAGTTTAACAAAATGATGAAGATTTATGCAGACTGCGTAATGTTGTAAATGCTACAAATAACATACAAATAGTGATGAGTTGGGTGTTGCATGGTAAAATAAACCACAGTACACTCTTGAACCTGTGGTCTGATACACACGAGCTACCTTTACTTTTGCATCAGAGATTTATTTTGGCAATACCTCTTCTACTGCCAAAATAACGTAATTAAACTATTTTGTGATCCTGATGCTTCATGTGATTGTGAGTTCTTGGTTTTTTTCCCACATGAATAATAACATGAAGGAGAAATGGTTCTTGGGACCAAGTTAAACATGCTTGTAAAATTGCAATCCTAATGTTGTAAATGCACCAATAACATACAAATAGTGAAGAGTTGGCTGTTGCATGGTAAAATAAACCATAGTACACTCCAGAACATGTGGTCTGATACACACCAGCTACCTATGCTTTTGCATCAGAGATTTATTTTGGCAATACATCTTCCACTGCCAAAATTACGTAATTAAACTATTTTGTGATTGGGAGTTCTTAATTTTTTTCCCACAAGAATAGTAACATGAAGAAGAAATAGGTATTGGGACCAAGTTAAACATACTTGTCAAATTTCAAATTTTGGTAAAATTGGTTCCTCCTTAAATTGGCAGTGCATTGAAAACATTTGCAAAGGTTCTTACAAAACGTAAAAATTTAGGATGTTTTACTTTAGCAGTTCACCTACTAAAGAAGTCTATCAATGACATGCACGGCAAAAAGATAAGAAAGATGAGTGAATGTTACATAGAACATTCCAACATTTTAACAAAATGATGAAGAGACATGCCTACAGACTGCGTAATGTTGTAAATGCTACAATAACATACAAATAGTGATGAGTTGGGTGTTGCATGGTAAAATAAACCATAGTACACTCTAGAATCTGTGGTCTGATATACAACAGCTACCTTGTTTTTGCATCAGAGATTTATTTTGGCAATACCTCTTCCACAGCCAAAATTACGTAATTAAACTACTTTCCTGATGCTTCATGTGATTGGGAGTTCTTGATTTTTTCCCCACAAGATTAATAACATGAAGGAGAGAAACGGGTCATGGGACCAAGTTAAATTTGCTTGTTTTTTGCAAATTTTGGTAGAACTGGTTCCTCCTTAAATTAGCAGTGCATTGGAAACATTTGCAAAGGTTCTTACAAAACGTAAAAATTTAGGATGTTTTACTTGCGCAGTTCATCTACTAGAGGAGCCTATCAATGACATGCCATGCAAAAGATAAGAAAGATGATTGAACGTTACATAGAAAAGTCCCAACATTTTAACAAAATGATGAAGTTCCTGTAGAGTGCGTAATGTTGTAAATGCTACCAATAACATACAAATAATGATGAGTTGGGTGTTGCATGGTAAAATAAACCACATTACACTCTAGAACCTGTGGTCTGATACATATAAGCTACATTTGCTTTTGAATAAGAGATTTATTTTGGCAATACCTCTTCCACTGCCAAAATTACGAAATTAAACTATTTTTCTGATGCTTCAGGTGATTGGGAGTTCTTGATTTTTTTTTCCCACAAGAATAATAACATGAAGGAGAAATGGGTCTTGGGACCAAGCTAAACATGCTTGTCAAATTACAAATTTTGGTAAAATTGGTTCCTCCTTAAATAATCAGTGCATTGGAAACATTTGCAAAGGCTAAAATTTGCAAATGTTCTTACAAAACGTAAAAATTTAGGATGTTTTACTACAGTTCATCTACTAGGGGAGCCTATCATGCAAGGCAAAAGATAAGAAAGATGAGTGAACGTTACATAGAATAGTCCAACATTTTAACAAAATGATGAAGATTCCTGCAGACTGCGTAATGTTGTAAATGCTACCAATAACATACAAATAGTGATGAGTTGGGTCTTGCATGGTAAAATAAACCACAGTACACTCTAGAACCTGTGGTCTGATACACACCAGCTACTTTTGCTTTTGCATCAGAGATTTATTTTGGCAATACATCTTCCACTGCCAAAATTACGTAATTAAACTATTTTCTGATGCTTCATGTGATTGGGAGTTCTTGATTTTTTCCCCACAAGAATAATAATATGAAGGAGAAATGGGTCTTGGGACCAAGCTAAACATGCTTGTCAACTTGCAAATTTTGGTAAAATTGGTTCCTCCTTAAATTAGCAGTAAATTGGAAACATTTGCAAATGTTCTTTAAAACTAAAAATTTAGGATGTTTTACTTGCGTAGTTCATCTACTAGAAGAGCCTATCAATAACAAGCAATGTAAAATATAAAAAGATGAGTGAACGTTACATATGATAGTCCAGCATTTTAACAAAATGATGAAGATTCATGCAGACTGCGTAATGTTGTAAATGCTACCGATAACATACAAATAGTGATGAGTTGGGTGTTGCATTGTAAAATAAACCACAGTACACGCTAAAACCTGTGGTCTGATACACACCAGCTACCTTTGCTTTTGAATCAGAGATTTATTTTGGCAACACCTCTTCCACTGCCAAAATAACATAATTAAACTATTTTTCTGATGCTTCAGTTGATTGGGAGTTCTTGATTTTTTTCCCACAAGAATAATAACATGAAGGAGAAATGGGTCTTGCGACCAAGCTAAACATGCTTGTCAAATTACAAATTTTGGTAAAATTGGTTCCTCCTTAAATAAGCAGTGCATTGGAAACATTTGCAAAGGTTAAAATTTGCAAATGTTCTTACAAAACGTAAAAATTTAGGATGTTTTACTACAGTTCATCTACTAGGGGAGCCTATCATGCAAGGCAAAAGATAAGAAAGATGAGCGAACGTTACATAGAACAGTCCAACATTTTAATAAAATGATGAAGATTCCTGCAGACTGCGTAATGTTTTAAATGCTACCAATAACATACAAATAGTGATGAGTTGGGTGTTGCATGGTAAAATAAACCACAGTACACTCTAGAACCTGTGGTCTGATACACACCAGCTACTTTTGCTTTTGCATCAGAGATTTATTTTGGCAATACCTCTTCCACTGCCAAAATTACGTAATTAAACTATTTTTCTGATGCTTCATGTGATTGGGAGTACTTGATTTTTCCCCACAAGAATAATAACATGAAGGAGAAATTGGTATTGGGACCAAGCTAAACATACTTGTCAAATTGGAAATTTTGGTAAATTGGTTCCTCGTTAAATTAGCATTTCATTGGAAACATTTGCAAAGGTTCTTACAAAACGTAAAAATTTAGGATGTTTTATTTGCGCAGTTCATCTACTAGAGGAGCCTATCAATGACATGCAAGGCAAAAGATAAGAAAGATGATTGAACGTTACATAGAACAATCCAACATTTTAACAAAATGATGAAGATTCCTTCAGACTGTGTAATGTTGTAAATGCTACAAATAACATACAAATAGTGATGAGTTGGGTGTTGCATGGTAAAATAAACCACAGTACACTCTAGAACCTGTGGTCTGATACACACCAGCTACCTTTGCTTTTGCATCAGAGATTTATTTTGGCAATACCTTTTCCACTGCCAAAATTACGTAGTTAAACTATTTTTTTGATGCTTCATGTGATTGGGAGTACTTGATTTTTTCCCACAAGAATAATAACATGAAGGAGAAATGGGTATTGGGACCAAGCTAAACATACTTGTCAAATTGCAAATTTTGGTAAAATTGGTTCCCTCTTAAATTAGCATTTCATTGGAAACATTTGCAAAGGTTCTTAAAAACGTAAAAATTTAGGATGTTTTACTTGCGCAGTTCATCTACTAGAGGAGCCTATCAATGACATGTCATGCAAAAGATAAGAAAGATGATTGAACGTTACGTAATATTTTAACAAAATGATGAAGATTCCTGCAGAGTGCGTAATGTTGTAAATGCTACCAATAACATACAAATAGTGATGAGTTGGATGTTGCATGGTAAAATAAACCACCTGGAAACCTGTGGTCTGATACACACCAGCTACCTTTGCTTTTGCATCAGATATATATTTTGGCAATACCTCTTCCACTTCCAAAATTTAGTAATTAAACTATTTTTCTGATGCTTCATGTGATTGGGAGTTCTTGATTTTTTCCCCCACAGGAATAATAACATGAAGGAGAAATGGGTCTTAGGACCAAGCTAATCATGCTTGTCAACTTGCAAATGTTGGTAAAATTGGTGCATCCTTAAATTAGCAGTGCATTGGAAACATTTGCAAAGGTTCTTACAAAACGTAAAAATTTACGATGTTTTACTTGGGAAGTTCATCTACTAGAGGAGGCTATCAATGACATGCAAGGCAAAAAATAAGAAAGATGAGTGATCGTTACATAGGACCGTCCAACATTTTAACAAAATGACGAAGATTCCTGCATACTGCGTAATGTTATAAATGCTACCAATAACATTCAAATAGTGATAAGTTGGGTGTTGCATGGTAAAATAAACCACCGTACATTTTGGAACCTGTGGTCTGATACACACCAGCTACCTTTGCTTTTGCATCAGAGTTTTATTTTGGCAATACCTCTTCCACTGTCAAAATTAAGTAATTAAACTTTTTTTCTGATGCTTCATGTGATTGGGAGTTCATGATTTTTTTCCACAAGAATAATAACATGAAGGCGAAATGGGTCTTGGGACCAAGCTAAACATGCTTGTCAACTTGCAAATTTTGGTAAAATTGGTTCCTCCTTAAATTAGCAGTAAATTGGAAACATTTGCAAATGTTCTTAAAACGTAAAAATTTAGGATGTTTTACTTGCGTAGTTCATCTACTAGAAGAGCCTATCAATGACATGCAATGTAAAAGATAAAAAGATGAGTGAACGTTACATATGATAGTCCAGCATTTTAACAAAATGATGAAGATTCATGCAGACTGCGTAATGTTGTAAATGCTACCGATAACATACAAATAGTGATGAGTTGGGTGTTGCATAGTAAAATAAACCACAGTACACGCTAAAAACCTGTGGTCTGATACACACCAGCTACCTTTGCTTTTGCATCAGAGATTTATTTTGGCAACACCTCTTACACTGCCAAAATTACATAATTAAACTATTTTTCTGATGCTTCATGTGATTGGGAGTTCTTGATTTTTCCCCACAAGAATAATAACATGAAGGAGAAATGTGTCTTGGGACCAAGTTAAACATGCTTGTAAAATTGCAAATTTTGGTAAAATTGGTTCCTCCTTAAATTAGCAGTGCATTGGAAACATTTGCAAAGGTTCTTACAAAACGTAAAAATTTAGGATGTTTTACTTTCGTAGTTCATCTACTAGAGGAGCATATCAATGACATGCAAGACAAAAGATAAGAAAGATGAGTGAACGTTACAAAGGACAGTCCAACAGTTTAACAAAATGATGAAGATTTATGCAGACTGCGTAATGTTGTAAATGCTACAAATAACATACAAATAGTGATGAGTTGGGTGTTGCATGGTAAAATAAACCACAGTACACTCTTGAACCTGTGGTCTGATACACACGAGCTACCTTTGCTTTTGCATCAGAGATTTATTTTGGCAATACCTCTTCCACTGCCAAAATAACGTAATTAAACTATTTTGTGATCTTGATGCTTCATGTGATTGTGAGTTCTTGATTTTTTTTCCCACATGAATAATAACATGAAGGAGAAATGGTTCTTGGGACCAAGTTAAACATGCTTGTAAAATTGCAATCCTAATGTTGTAAATGCTACCAATAACATACAAATAGTGATGAGTTGGGTGTTGCGTGGTAAAATAAACCACAATATACTCTAGAACATGTGGTCTGATACACACCAGCTACCTTTGCTGTTGCATCAGAAATTTATTTTGGCAATACCTCTTCCACTGCCAAAATTATGTAATTAAATTATGTTTCTGATGCTTCATGTGATTGGGAGTTCTTGATTTTTTTCCCACTAGAATAATAACATGAAGGAGAAATGGGTCTGGGGACCAAGTTAAACATGCTTGTCAAATTGCAAATTTTGGTAAAATTGGTTCCTCCGTAAATTAGCAGCGCATTGGAAACATTTGCAAAGGTTCTAACAAAACGTAAAAATTTAGGATGATGATGAAAACGACTGATGCTAATGCAGATAGGTTCAAACGTTTAATTTCAATAATGTCTTTGTAAAATAGTAGTTATATGCTTTCCTTCAATTTAATGTTACCTAATGAGATTGAACAAACTAGCTACAGAACTATAATATGCGTGAACTGTTTCATGAACTTAATACAAAAGCTCAGGAAACAGTTTTTAGTCTCATCCCTACTTCATTTGTCTAGGTGCAGAATGTCTAGGAATTGAGCTCCTACCAAGAAGCATGGACACAGTATCATTGATAATAGCTAATCTCCTAGATTCTATGGTAGCATTAGCCCCATAATGGCATACCTTACCACAAGCTCCACTCATCGCTTCTTATCTTTAATTGAACCTTGAACGTCTGTTGCCACTGTACTCCAGCATTAAGACATTTTTCAATCATGCAAGAGGTACGTGATCATACCCAGCTGAAAACATTCCTTCGTGATATTTCTGTCTCTCCATTACATCACCATAATAATAAGGATAAATAACCGAGCAAATGAATATTTGTACCTCAAATGTCTAAGAAAACATGCATGTTGCTCCAGTCCGTCTACATGTTCAATGATCCAGCCAATGTGCAATTCAGATGTCTCCATATTGAGGTCATTGTATTCCAAAATGGCAATGCCACCACTTGAGAATAGTGGTTTTTCCAGGCTGGCCATATTCCATTCTCGTTGGAAAAGAAGATTACTTGAAAAGTTCTGCATGCAAAGTACTAAATTAGGATAAGAAGCACAAGCAGGAATAGACAAATAAAATTGAAACAAAGGCTCGTCTTACATGAGAAAATCATAGAGACCGTGTCTGAATAGTCCAGATATCCCGTTTTCATGACAATGTTTAACACTTTACACCGTCTTTCCCATGCCTTATTAAAGAACCATATCTAGTTATATATAAAATAGCATGCGTAAAGTATAATTGAAAATTTATAGCGCACACACCATTGAATTTTGAGTAACCTCACTGTTGAATATTGCCCTAACCAAAATGCTCCAAGTAATGTCTGTTGGAATGATTCCATGCTTCAAGGCAACATTTAACAACTCCACTGCCTCAGGAGTCCTATTACAAGAACAGAGACCTTTAAATACAATGTTGTAGGAAATTACATCTGGTTTCAACCCAGCTCCCAACATATTATCCCATAAATCCGTCGCTTTTTCACAGTTACCAACTCCATAAAGTCCGTCCATCAGCGTGTTATATGTCACAATGTTTGGGGAGCAGTCCTTACATTTCATCTCCAAATAAACATGCAAGGCTTCTTCAGTTCTTCCCACGGAGCAAAGACCATGGATAAGAATGTTGTGCATGATTATGTCGGCTCCGAAACCTTTATTCAGAACTCGGTTCCAGATGTCAATAGCAACATCAAGCTTCTTATCTCGACATAGACCATAAACTAGTGAGCTGTGTGTCACCATGTCAGGTTTCAAACCTTTCTCCAACATTTCTTTTGCAAAATCCGAAGCCTCAATAAATCTTTCAGACTTACATAAGCCATCTATAAGAATGTTGTATGTTACGACAGTAGGAAAGCAACCATTTCTAGCCATTTCATTAAAAATACTAATGGCATTTGCAACCTTAGATTTTCGACAAAAACCACTCATCAGTGTATTGTAAATATGTGAATTGGGCTTGCAGCCAAGTTTACCCATGTGTTCATAAATTTCCATCGCTTCGTCCAGTCTTCCATTCTTGCATAACCAATTTATCATTGATGAATATGCAAAGACGTCCAAAGAATTCTTTGCATTCTCTTGAGACTCCTTTAATACCCGCAATGCTTTGGTGATAAACCCATTTTCACACAAACCATGAATCAAAACACCAAAAGTTGCTGAATCCGGGTGACATGTATCATCCTTCCCAAGGTTCTCCCAAACCGAAATCGCTTCATGAACCTTACCATTACTAAACAAACCTTTCATCAATGTATTATAACTAACGGTGTTACGAACTCCATCCCTTCCCATTGCCTCCCAAAGCTCCAATGAATCCTCAATCCTCCCCGCTTTACAAAACCCATCAAGCAAAGAATTCGACATCACAACATCAAGACCAAGCCCCATCTTAATCATCTCCGAATAAACCCTTGAAGCTCCATCCACGTTCCCCATCTCGCATAACCCATGGATCAATATCCCGTACGTAATCAAATCCGGGGGTTGCCCATTCTTCGCCATCCTGCTCCACATCTCCATCACCTCGCCAAACCTCTTATTCCTACACAACCCGCTCAACAGAACATTATACGTGGCCACGGTGGGCCTCACCTCCCCGTCCCTCAACAGCCGGTCCCAAATCCCCATCCCCTTCTCATACTCCCCTCTCTTCAACATCCCATCAATCAATATATTATAGCAGACAATGTCCGGCTTCACATTTCTCTCACGCATCTCGTCGAACAGCTTAAGTGCGTCACTCAAGTTCCCGTCTTTAAGCAACCCAGCGATCACGGTGCTGTAAGTGATGCGATTAGGGACGAGACTAGCGTCACAGATCGTGCTGAGGAGCGAGACGGCACGATGTGTCTGATTCTTACTGCAGAGACCGCGGATTAAGATGTTGTAAGTTTCGATGTTGGGGGAGATAGAAGCGTTGTTGTATAAATACGAGAATAAGGACTCGGCCTGGGCCCAGCGGTGAGCCCGGACGAGGGAATCAAGGAGCGCGTTGTGGCAACGGACGCCGGGACGGATGCCGAAGATCCCCTGGATGTTCTGGAATGTTCGGAGGGCTTCGTCGGGGAGGTGGGCCCGGGAGAGTGAGCGGAGGGCGGCGAGGGCGGCGTGCTCGGAGAAGCGCCTTCGGGGGTGGGGGAGGCCGGACAAAAGGCGGAAGAGGCGGGGGAGGTGGTGAGGGGAGCGGAGTGATAGGTGGCGGAGGAGGGAGAGGATGAGGGCGTGGGAAGGGGAATGGCCGGGGTGAGCGGCGGTGAGGGTCTCGAGGTGGGATAGAGCTGTGACCGGATCCTTTTGGGAGGTGGCGTTTATGATGTCGACGAGCGGGCGGATGCGGGGAGGATCCCCGCCGGTCATATGGGCGGCGGACTTATTTTTGAACAGTGGAGTGAATGAAGGGGTCACATTTGATAATTGCATAAATTTAAGGCAATTGCTACGCACACACACCGTTTTACTCCGGCACAACCACTTATTTACATGCCATTCATAATTTACACCACTCTTGTCCTCATCGTATTCGTCCCCCCTCTCGGGCCACCCGCCGGCGAGGTTTTAGGGGTTGAAATGGACGGTTGGAAAGATGGTCGACGGACGTGTCAGGGAAGAGGCTGGGTTGTCGGCAAATGGAACAGGGGCAAGGTTGTCAGAGGTTGGGTCGTCGGAGACGAAGGGGGCGTATGGACGATGAAGATAGTCGGACAGAGCATATACCGTATTTTCAAAGAGCGTAAATACAACCATAAAACCATATTTTTGAGCACGGCAAATAGTAAAAGCCTATATAGCATCATCGTCTTTCAAAGAATTTTAGTTTATATATATATGTGCTAAATAGGTTATTGCGACACAAACAAAAAAAATCAAAATAATGTCATGATTAACTTACCAAAAAATACATTGACTTATGATTAATTGTTTTGTTTTTGTTTTTAAGTATAATTTTAAATTGCAGGTTATGCGGCAAGATGAGTCATCGGTCTTCAAGCTGGCCACAAAAAAATCAAGCCTGGTGTACTGTATGGGTCTCTCAACAATCTCCGATCTCTCCCTTCTCTCTCGCAAGCTGCTACGAATCATCCGACCCAATAAAAATCAAATTCAAGTCTAAAAATTCTCGCTTTTTGCACCGTAAGTCCATCATCATTAATTTCTACTTTTTTTTCCCATCATCGAGACACAGAAAATTGTTTAATTAGTAATTTATTTGAGCTTTGGCCCAAGATTAGATTAGACAACAGGAGTCCCCTTTCCATATTTGGATCCAGTTAACATCTTTCATTGACAGGTAATTATGGTTTCATTTGGGATTATTATAACAATCATCATCTTATTTATGTGTGAAGCGGGTGTTTATTTTTTCTCTTTAAATAATTTTTTAATGTGTAAACTTTATTTCAAATAATAAAAATATTAATGTCATTATATGAAACACTAGAAATAAATAAGTAAAATAATGTCTTAACCGACGCAACGGGACTGTCAAAAACAACACCTGTCACTGGAAATATATATTATTATTATAATAAGAATAATAAGAATGATTATTGATATTTACGGGGCCATTTGATGCGTCTCCTCTCCGATGGGTTTTTCGTTTTCGTATTTTCCCCCAAAAATTTATCTTTTGCGTTCCAATCTAATTTGCTATCCAAATTAAAAATCGAATGCGAAAAATTTCATCGCTTCGCTCCTGTGAGTATTTTTCTCATATTTGTCCTTTTATTTTCGTTAATATTTTTTTTCTTTTACATAATTTTGTTAGTTAAACCTATTTAACAGTCCATTCGTCCGTAGTCCTTACTTTATTTACGATCTAAATTAACCGTTTATTTTTATTTAGGAGGCAGCATGTGATGGTGCAATTATTTATTTAATTCCTTCTATTGTGCGAATCTCTACTGGATCTAAGTTCACAATCGTTGAATTCGTATTATTTTATTTAATTTTTGTATCTTAATCACCGTTAAAACAGGAGCTTGCGCGCGAACTCTGAACACACAAATCACTGCCAATTTAATTTGATTGCTGAATTTTTGTTTCAATGACGGGGGTTTATCTGTATCGTGATGGGCTGGCCTTCGATCCGCCGCTGACCTCGTGCGCCGGCTGCACGAGCGCCGAGGCCGAGATCCGAGCTCTCTTAGACCACATCACAAACAGTTTCTTAAACAATCCGGCGAAGTTCATTGGAATCGATTCGACCAGATTGGAGGCCGCGAATTGCTCAGAGCTCTTTCATCATTGGCTTCAGAAATCCAACAGTGAGGCCAATGCCGATTCAAAGTTGCCGATGTGTCCTGATTTGAAGAAGAGGATCGAAGCGCTTGTATACAAGTTGCTGAACGAAAGATATGGACTGAAGAGGAAAAGGAAGAGCTTGTCAGATATGTTAGCGTTGATCAAACGCGCTGCCGTGAATCCTTTTGAGCAAATGCGAGAAGGCTGGGTGGATGGAGCTCTTATGGCCCGGAACGCTTTGTTGCGGAGCAATGTGGGCGCATCCAACAGTGGGGGGTTTCCTTTTCTGGTAACTTGCATATTGTTCTTTGTTTTGTTCTTGATTTAGTATACACTTATGGTGTAATGATTATATCGGCGGTAGTGCATTGGAAATTTAGTAGAGATGACTGAAGAATTAGACTCCGTATCCATTTTATGGTAATGCGCCTCAACACCGAAATAGTTTATTAGTAGAAATTTGATATTGTGGTTGTTTCTCTTATAATTAATCACATCCCTAATAGGGAGTCAGGCACAAGACAAAAATCTCTAAAGAGGGAAAATTTTACTCGTGTATTGTGAGTAATGTTATGTAGGCATCAATGCCTATGTAGCATGATATTTCTATTGGCAAAGCTAAGTTGTGTTGAACATATGCCAAACGTGTGTCAAAGGTGTGTCAAACGCATGGATGGGACACCATAAATTTGTTTTATTCGCACGTTTTAGAGCTAGAATAATAGTCACAGGTAAAGCATGTGAAATAAAACTTAAATTTGCATAAAATTGTTAAGTTCAGGGCATTTTAGTTTTTATACGATCATTATACCCTTATACTTATAACTTAAATATACATAAATTGTCAAGTTCAGTGCATTTTAATTTTTATATGATCTATATGCTTTAAAAGATTGTGGGTTTTATTATTGTTTTGTTATTTAATGAAGATATATGTCATTGAAAATTGAGGATCACTAATTATAAATTAATGGAAGGCCCAACCCGTCAATATAGGAACTAAAAGAAGTCAGGTAAAGAAGTTCTTTACGGAGTTACCTTATCACTATGATTGCATACTTACACCATAAGCATAGGATAAGATGCTTATCCTATCTTTTTCTGATATTTGAGGGTAGTGCAAATCAAGCTTGAATTTTAGGGAACCTTTGTAGTGATTCACTGTTATGGAACCTTTGTAGTGATTCACGGTTACTTTACTCTGTTTTTTAAAAGATGATATTACTTGCAGTTATTGGTATTGTACATTACTTGGTTTCGATTGCATCTTTTTAGTACATATAGTAATTTTTCAGTGAAAGTTCAGATTAACTAACATTGTTTTTAAAAATTTGGAATTTGGAGATGATAACATTTCTTTGTTAGCATACTATTATTATTAGGGTTTTTCTTTGGTTCCTTCTGTTCTTTATTTTTTAGTATTTGTTCCGGGAAAATATTGTTTTCTTTCATTGGGTGCTGGCACTTAAGTTAAATATGATATTATCCTCCTCGTAATATGGTGTTGTGCATTAAGCAAGATGCATTTGCATGCACAAATAATGGCTCTTGAATGCATACTCGATTTCCTTTTTTATTCTACATAGTTAAGAGATGTCTTTTTCTGAGTAAGAGTTAAGAGATGATATGAAACCTAGTGCATATGGTCTTGCATGTTAAAGAATATAAATATGTGTTAGTGCACGGGTGCAGATCATGGTGAAGTATCCGTATATCCGACCCATTTGGCGCCCACAACCCGATACCCGTCACTCGAAGCGGAGTATTGCCGAGTCAAACGAACGGCTCGTTCGACCGTTAAGCTTCCGTTGATATTCAGGACGAATTTAATGAGGCCGAATCAATGGGCAGCCGTTATCTCGAATCCCGAGAAGATCGCGCCCGAATTAATGAGGGACTGTTACGCACGACCATTAAGGAGCTGCCTATAAATACCCAAAAAGACAAAGGTAAATGGGTTCCCATTCTCAAGGTACGAGATTTAAGACATAGACTCTACTCCTTCACTTGATATTTCTTACATTATAGAGCTTGCGGCGTCAGATCTGAGACGAACCTCCGTGGATCGATCTCAGCTGCTCCAAGCTCTCTCTCATCCTTAAGTTCCCACATTAACTTAAGCATCGGAAGGGATTTGGGTCGGGACTCAGATCTGACCCCCTAACGTGTCCTTGTGGTGTAGATCGACGAGTCGCCATCCTCCGCGAGGGTCACTTCCGAGCTCCTCAACCTCGAACGATCGACGTACAAGCTTTTCAAAGGTCGATCGAGCACTGCATCCTAACCAACTTCCATCATCCGACCTTGGTCCACCAACCTCGGGTCCTACTTCACCTGCTGACGAGGCTCTGACTCAGTACGAAGAGCCCATGTCAGCTTGACAACTGTCCAGTCATTTTTGGCCTTAACAATATGCATGCAAATCATAGCTTTATGCAACACTGTTTCTTTTTCTTTTTTCCTTGGATCTGGAAACCAGTTCACATTCTTTTTAGCTATGGTGTAGAATGAAAGCAGAATCGCCACAGGAAATGCAGTACAGACCTTCAGGAAGAGCTATAAACTGACTTGTTAATTTTGTAAAACTTGCCTGCATCACATAAGTTTAATGAATCATTTGTTTGGAGCACTATATGCCTTGTTTTAGATCTTATCGATTTATCTTCGTGACTGATCTTTTTTTGCTCCCCTGCCTTTCCTTTTACTTTTTTTTCTTTTCTTTTCCGGAGAATTAAAGTTTATATACCTTATCGAAAAAGGCATAATAACTTAAGAATAGCAAGCAATTTGATGCATTCATTATTCCTTCCCTGTGCGTCAATTTGAGGAGCACATCTGGGAAGTTAAGTCTCTTTAAAAATCGTCTGGCTAAACTTCTCATTTATCACTTGATGGTATAGACTATAGAGTTGTTATCAGCTGTTGCACCCCAAATAATAATAATAATGCAATAAACTATTTGCTGGTCTTCTAGCAGCCACCAGCAGCCCACATGGATTGGTCAAAAGGGGGGTAGCTGCACCAACCCCCACCCCCTTTCATGCTTATAAAAGCGGGGTATGCGGAGATGTAGGAACACACCAAAATCCCACGACCATTCGGAGAAAAGAAGGATGAAAAAGAAAAGAGGGGTTTTTTCCGTGAGAGAAGAAGTGTGTTTGATTCCAGAGAGAACTGTGAGGAGTTATCCTAGAGAGGGAAGTTACCCCAGAGTGGTGAAAGTTGTAGTAAGTTTTTTTAGTGTTATTTATCTTAGCGTGTAAATTTATTTCCTCATGAGAAATAGTAAAGTTTTTTACTCTCCAATATTTTATTTTTAACCGTAATCAGTGAATCACAACAAGTGGTATCAGAGCTTAGGTAAGCTGTGAGAGAGAGTAAAAAGGGGGAGAGAATTTTTTTAAAAAAGGAAGAGAATGTTTTAAGCGTACATTTTTGAATATCAACATGTCAGTGGAAGAGTCATCGTCATCGGAGGCCATGATCAAGCTGACGGCCACAAATTACACACTAGAGACACCGAATGGAGGATCTCCTCAGTTATAAAGATTTATTTGACCATTAGAAATTAAAGAAGTAAAGCCGGAATCCATCACAGAAGCTGACTGGAAGAAAATGAACTGAAGGATCGGTCAAATCCGACAATGGATCGATTACATCGTCTTCCACCACGTTGCGCAAGAGACGGACACATGCCTTCTGGCAAAAGCTCATATACCAAGTCAAGACCGCTCGAATTAAGCCTTAATAAGGAGGCGATTAGTAACTTTGAAGCTATGGAGTGGAACTTTTGTTGTCGAGCACACGAACGAGTTCCAGAGCCTGGTGAATCAGTTATCTGTGGTGGAGTTACAGATTGGAGATGAAGAACAAGCTATTCTCCTTCTCAGTTCTCTTCCAGACAACTGGAGACATTGGTGGACTCGCTTAGTAATTCGGCCCCAAACAACTAACTTACCATGTCTATGGTTAAGAATGCCCTCTTCAACGAGGAGGCTAGAAGAAAAGAAGCCGACATCGACCAATAACTCTGAAAATGGGAGGAGACGTTGGCATCATGAAAATGGGGAATACAAGTTCCTGCAAGATCGTAGGAATTGGCGACGTTCAGATTCAGACAAACGTCGGTTGCACAATAACTCTGAAAGATGTCCGACATATGCCTGAGCTCCAGTTGAACTTGCTCTCTGGAACAGCCCGTGACAAACAGGGATTCGACAACCATTTTAGCAATGGCACATGGAGAATGACGAAAGGTGTCATGATTATCGCAAAGGGACACATTTGTGGTACATTATACAAAACTCATATGAAAATATGTACCGACAGCCTTAACGTGGTGGAACGTAAGGCTCCTCAAAATCTGTGGCACCAATAACTCGGTCACATGAGTGAGAGAGTGTTATCTCTCTTGACAAAGAAGGAGCTGATCTCGGTTATCAAGGATGTTGGACTAGATCCATGTCAGCATTGCTTAGTTGGCAAGCAATATAGAATCTCCCTTCAGTTCTTCTTCAACATGAAAATCAGAGTTACTCCATTTGGTACACTCTGATGTTAGTGGTCCCTTGGAGGTTGAATCACTAGGTAGCAATAGGTACTTCTTGACCTTTATTGACGATGCTTCTCGGAAGGTGTATGTCTACTTCTTGTGGACGAAAGATCAAATACTCGACTACTTCAAGTTGTTCTATGTCATGGTCGAACTTGAGACAAGAAAGAAGTTAAAGTGCCTTCGCTAAGACAATGGAGGCGAATACACTTTCAGAGCTTTCGATGTCTACTGCAAAAGTCAAGGCATTAGACATGAGAAGACTGTTTCTCACACTCCACTACACACCCGTGTAGCTGAAAGGATGAACCAGACGATCATGGAGAAGGTCAGAAACATGCTCAGTATGGCTAAGCTACCAAAGCCATTCTGGGGAGAAGCTGTTTGTGTTGCCTGCTATCTCATCAACAGATCACTATCAGTACCTTTGGATCTTGCAATTCCAGAGAAGGTGTGGTCTGGTAAGAATCCCTCATACACCCACTTGAGAGTATTCGGTTGATTAGCCTTTGCACATGTATCCAAGGAGCAAATGCAGAAGCTTGATGCAAGGACCATTTCGTGTATCTTCATCGGTTATGGAGATGAAGACTTAGGAAACAGATTGTGGGACCCAAAGACGAAGAAGGTGATTCGAAGAAGAGATGTGCTGTTCCAAGAAAATCAGACACTGGAAGACATTGAAAAGCCCATGGTGTCTTCAAATGCAAGTTTACGTGCTAAAGACATTGTTCTAGACCTAGCACCAACGCAATACGAAGAGGTGCATAAAGAAATACGAGAAGAAGAAGAGGCCGTTGAACAAACGTGTAAGAAGAGGCGGATGTTCAGCAGATGGAGCAACAACACTCTCCATTAGCTATTGCACCACCATCATCGCAGGCAGATTTGAAGTCAACAACTCACAAGTAAGGAGATCTGAACGAGACCGGATTCCATCAAACAGATATTCAGAAGCTGAGTATCTTCTGTTTTCTGATGAAGGGGAGCCAAAGAGTTTCCACGAAGCAGTATCTCACAAGGACAAAGAAAGTTGGCTGTAAGCTTGTAGGATGAGATGGAATTTTTGCAGAAGAATTCTACTTATGAGTTGGTCAAGCTTTCACAAGGAAAGCAGGCGATGAAGAACAAATTTGTGTTCAAGCTCAAAAAAGATGGCAACGGAAAGACGGTGAAACACAAAGCTTGGCTGATGGTCAAAGGATTCTTTCAGAAGAAAGGTATTGACTTTGACGAGATCTTTTCACCTGTTGTGAAGATGGCTTCAATCTGCGTCATTCTTGGGGTGATAGCCAGGTTGAATTTAGAGCTTGAACAGATGGATGTCAAGACAACATTTCTTCATGGTGATCTACATGAAGAAATTTACATGGAGCAGCCAGAATGTTTCGAGGTTTCAGGCAAAGAAAACCTCGTATGCAAGTTGAAGAAGAGTCTGTACGGTCTCAAGCAAGTATCTGACAGTGGTACAAAAAGTTGACTCATTCATGACGAGATAAGGCTACAAAAAGACCGCTGCAGAGCAGTGTGTTTATACTCCGCTGTTTCCATATGGTAAATTTGTTGCAATGCTATTATATGTAAACGATATGCCGATCGTTAGACAAGATGCAACAAAAATCAGCCAGCTGAAGAAGGAACTCTCTAAGTCTTTTCATATGAAAGACTTAGGTCCGGCTCAGTAAATTGTAGTCCGAGATATGAAAAATAAAAGGTTATGGCTATCTCAGGAGAAGTATGTTGAACGCGTGATCAAAAGATTCAAGATGGAACATGCCAAACCAGTTAGCATTTCATTGGTGAACCACTTTAAGTTGAGCAAGAGGTCAAGCCCTTCATCCAAGAAAGAGATGGAAGAGATGTCATCAATACCTTATTCTTCAGCAGTTGGAAGTCTGATGTATGCAATAGTGTGTACAAGACATGACATTGTCTATTGAGTGGAAATGGTGAGTCGATTCCTTTCAAATCTTGGAAAGAAACATTGGGAGGCAGTCAAATAGATTATTCGATACCTCAAGAGTACTTCAAAGGCATGTCTGTGCTACAGAGAAGCTGATCTAAACTTGGAGGGTTATACACATGCAGATATAGCTGGAGATCTTGATAGTAGAAAATCTACATCATGTTTTCTCTACATTTTTACAGGGGGAACTGTGTCTTGACAGTTAAGGTTGCAGAAGTGTGTTGCACTATCCACAACAGAGGCTTAGTATTTTGCAATCACAGAAGCAGGTAATGAAATGTTGTGGTTAAAGCGATTTCTCCAAGAATTAGAAATTAAGCAGAAAATATATACGGTACATTATGATAGTAAAAGTATTTTGGATCTGAGCAAGAATTCAATGTATCATGCTCGGACAAAGCATACTGGCATTCGCTATCATTGGATATGTGATGTGATGGATCAACCACTATTGAGACTAGTGATGATCCATACAAAGGAGAATCCAGCAGACATGTTCACAAAGGTGGAGTCATGGGAGAAGCTGGAGCTGTGCAGAGATATAGTAGGGATGGTTATTAAATGACAATCAATTCGGATGCTGCTGGATGGGAGAATTACTGGTCTTCCAGCAGCACACATATATGCAGCAGTCGGCTGGATTCAGCAGCCCTTATGGGCTGCTGGATTGGTTGGGGTAGCTGCACCAACCCCCTCACCCATTCATGCTTATGGGGGGTATGAGAGGTGTATGAACACACCAAAATCCCACATCCATTCGGAGAATAGAAAGAGGGAGGAAAAAGAAAAGAGGGGCTTTTCTTCCGTGAGAGAAGAAGTGTGTACACTTCTAGAGAGAATTGTGAGGAATTACCACATAAAGGGAAGTCACCCCAAAGAGGTGAAAGTTGTAGTGAGTGTTTAGTGTTGTTTACCCCAGTGTGTAACGTTATTTCCTGGTGAGAAATAGGAAAGTTATTTACTCTCCAATATTTTATCTTTAACCGTGATTAGTGAATCACAATAATATTAAACTAAACCACCTCTGTATGTTGAATATATTCTAGTCTGACGCAGAACTGGTGTAACAAGACAACAGCATATGATTGTATCAGATTTTTTTTGGTGATTTCTAGTTACAGACGTATTTATATATTTGCATCCATCTTGTGAAATATAGTGATGTATCCATATCTGAATTTTGAAAGATTTTGTGCCCGATACATCAGGACACCTGCCTCTTGACTCACATGCCCCATTTCCCATGTAACACCACACAGAGCCATTAAATTTTGATAGTTAATTGTTGAATATTCCCTTATTCCTTGAATGGGCTTTGCCATACTGGCTACTAACTTCTTAAATGTGAGTACGTTTTAACCTTTTTAGTTTTTCTTAATCTGTTAATCTTCCTCAGAGAACTGTCAGGACCAGATATTAGACTATATAGTTCATGATTGTACTGGTCGTTGAAGAATTCCATTGGGGGCTTTTGAAATATCCACCAAGTGAAAGATGTCGAATGAAGTTCTTTTTCACATCTGAAGGAGAAAACCTATATTTCCTGTTTGTTCTTTTCTGCAACAAATCCTTTACATGGTAGTCAGACTGCTTACTGGCAATAACTTGAGTTGATCAGATTCGAGAACATGAGCATCATTCTTCAAGTCAAGTTTCTTATTTCCTGTTGCCGATCTCCCTAGTAGGTTGTGTTATTACGGGCAAATTCTACTATAGTTAATTGTTGAATATTCCTGTATTCCTTGAATGGGCTTTGCAACTGAAACCACATACTGGCTACTAACATCTTAAATGTGATAGTCCGTTTTAACCTTTGTAGTTTTTCTTAATCTGTTAATCTTCCTCAGAGATCTGTCAGGACCAGATATTAGACTATATAGTTTATGATTGTACTGGTCGTTGAAGAATTTCATTGGGGGCTTTTGGAATATCCGCCAAGCGAATGATGTAGAATGAATTTCTTTTTCCCATCTGGAAGAGAGAATCGATATTTCATGTTTGTTCTTTTATGCAACAAATCCTTTACATGTTATTCAGACTGGTTACTGGCAATAACTTGAGTTGATCAGATTCGAGAGCATGAGCATCATTCTTCAAGTCAAGTGTCTTATTTCCTATTGCCGATCTCCCTAGTGGTCTGTGTTATTACGGGCAAATTCTATTATCAGACAATGTGTCCTTGATCTTGAATCTAGAACACTGGTTATTAAAGATGTAATTCAATTGATATGTGCATGTCCTCAGATTTATCAATCTGACACCTTTTTTCTTCTCCATATCCTTGTAAGTACAGTACCCTAAGCGTAGGGTGCAATTATTAATTTATATTTTTTATTTTTAAGGGTAGGTTAGGGGCGATTATTTCCAAATATGTTCTAAGAAATATGTTAATATCATCTGTTTGGGGCTGTATTCTGCATCCTGCATCTTTTTTAAAAAAATGTGTTTATCTTGATAGGGAGGGGCTTGTGTTGGTGAATTGCTGCTGATTATATGCGGCTTCCGGCTGTAGCTGGCACCAGTAACTGATAGAAGATTGATATAAGATTGACGTTAGTTCATTCAGTTTTTCAAGCTGCAGAAAATGCTCTGTCCATCTGTTTCTTACTTGCTTGTCCTTTAATCTTGTTGGGTTACGTTTTGTATGTATCCATTTGGTTTTATTCCCAAGTACATCTATGTTGCGTTTTGTACGTGGAATGCAACATGCCCACCCGGCCTCACATTTTAGTAATCTGATTCCTGCTGGTGTTTGGTTGTATTCTTATGATCCTCTTTCTATGCTTGTGATTTTTATGTATTTGCGTGTACATGTTAATTGTGAAAATTGTCTGCTTCCTGTTAATGTAGAGTTCTTTACTTTCATAATATGATACTTCATGGAATCTTTCATATTCTTACCAATTGAAATCATACATGTTCCAGAAAAAACAGAAAACACGTAAATTTCTTCGTGCAACAGACAGTACGGTGGGTTCCCATAACTTGGTAAATGAGCCAACACGGAGGTCTAGAAGGACATTGTTGAAAATATGTGGAAGTGAACTTTCAAGAAAACGCATTCCCATTGGGGACTTCTTTCAGGCTGATGTACCCGAATGGGTGGATCTATCCTATAAAAAAGATTTGGTTGATGGTACCAATGGAATAGATGACTCTAAGTGGTTGGGTACCAACATTTGGCCAATAGAAGGTGTTGATAGACAACTTAGCGGGGAAGCAATCGGTAAAGGAAGGCTGCACTCATGTGATTGCTCATCTCGAGGATCTGCAGAGTGTGTCAGGTTCCATGTAAACGAGGCAAGACTTCACCTTAAGTCTGTCTTGGGTCCAGCTTTCTTTACTCTGGGCTTTGCTGATATGGGTGAAGAAGTCTCTAAATCATGGACACAAGAGGAACAGATGAGGTTCGATGATCTTGTGAGGCAGAATCCTTCATCCGAGGGTAAGAGCTTCTGGGAACCTGCCCTGAAGTCTTTCACCTCCAAGAAGAGTAGGCAAGACATTGTGAGCTTTTACTTCAATGTGTTTGTTCTGAGGTGGATGAGCATCCGGACCAGATTGGGAGGTTGGACCGTTGATAGTAGTGATGATGAAAACTTGGGATGGGCATGAGAAAGGTGGAAGGTCAATGTAGGCATCATTCTTCTCATATTATAAAGGATGATGATGATGATCAATGATTTCCTTTTTTTCTTGGCATCGACTTCATAATGTTGCTGGTTTGCATTACTGAAGCTGCATGTTGATTTTTTGAGCATCTTCCTTCCATTGGTGGTCTATACTTCCACAGAAATCAACCAGACATGAGAAGAAACTGTGGTAAACGTGTATATACACCCTGTGAATATTTGGGTGGGTGCCCACTTGTTTTCCAGTTATGATTTCACGTAGACGAAAATGGTTGTCATTCTTTAGCCAAGTGAGTGCATATTAAGAGTGCATATGCCAATTGAGTGCATATCGAACTTCCACGACCCGGCCATTCCTGCACGTATTCTTGTGCGGGCTTCCCATGTTCCGAGTACCAACGCACAGTCGGTTCCATCATCAGCAGTCTCGGTCCATGTGCAAATCTTAACAGATTTTTCCACGCCTTGATCCATGCACAAATCAGGTTCCTCTCTATTTAAATTCATGCAATACATAGATTTGTAAGATTGCACCCCTTACAACTTAAAGATTTGTAAGATTGCACCCCTTACAACTTAAACCTAATATAATTTGGTCCAACCATTAATTAAACAGGGTAGTTTTTTGTTATCATATTATTGTAGTCATGTTTAACCAAATGAAATTTGTTACTTGCATTAAAATTAAAATTTGATTGCTAGGATAGGTTACTAGATAATATTTTTAGTTGATTTATTCACCACATTTATTTTGTATCTTGTATCTGAACCACATTATCTCATTAATCAGTAACAATGATAAGTAAATTGATTGCTTCTGACTTGGTTACGATAGAACATCTAAAAGGTTCCAACTATGATATGTGGCATCGAACAATAAAAAACAGACTTATACATGACAATCTAGATAGTGTCATTGAGTCCACTGCTTCTGCTTTCCCAGAAAATCCTACAGATGCTCAGAAGAGAGAGTTAGATCAGTGGAGAATCAATGACAATAAGGCTTAAAGTCTTATACTTATGTTAATGGATGATAGCCTTATTAAGTTGTTCGAAAACTATAGTATTGCCAAGGATATGTGACATGCTGTTAAGGAGAAGTATGACATCGCTTCAGATGTGAACATACTACTACTCATGTTGCACTTGTATAATTCATGACATATGCAAGAAGGTGACAATGTCACCGAACACGTGAACAAGATGATTGTCATAGATAAGGACCTAGCTACTGCATGAACTGAAATTCATGAAAAGCTGCATGTGGCAACTATTTTGAATAGTCTGTCGACGTCGCTTGATATGGCTGCCACTACACTTAGATTAAATGGAACTGTTAAGCGTATCACTGACTTACCAACTCAGTTACAATGAAACAAGACCTTCTGGCTATGAGGAATGGCTCAGACGTCAATCTTGTGCAGGAGGAAGAGGCAAATGCTGCTCAATTCCGGAAGACACAAGAGAACCAGTGTTTTGGACCTGTGAAGCCATCCTTCAAGGGTACCGGCCAGTAATCAGCTCGCGGGAAGAAAAGACCTCCTGAATCATGCTACATCTGTAGGAAGTATGGTCACTTCAAGGCCAACTGTCCTCAGGCAAGGAATAAGGGAAACTCTAAGTGCACAGAACAAGGATGATCCGAAAAACGAGAGTTCAATAGCGTTATTGAATGCAACGCTGCAACAACTAATGCTGAAGGCTGGTGGATTGATTTGGGTGCAACCCGACACATAACAAAGATGAAGAATGGAATTGTCGATTTCCAGGAACTCAAAAAAGGATATCAAAGGATATACATGGAGAATAATACATATCTGGATGTAGAAGGTATTTGTTCATACAGATTCGATCTTGGGGACAGCATCATGATCCTCAAAGATGTGTTTTATGCACATGGTATAAGACGAAACCTGGTCTCTGTTCCAACTTTGCTGAAGAATGGTCTTGAAGTGAGATTTTACAACAATAGGGTCCCTCTTGGAAAAGACAAGAATGTGTTTGCTATGGGCAAGTTTGTGCCCGATTATGATTTATTCTGTTTTCTATTGTAAATCTGCAATTGGAAATAAAGATTGTGATTTGAATTATTCCTTGCGTCTCTTATCTGATTATGATCTTTGACATATGAGATTCGGTCATCCTGGAAACAATAAGATGGACCAGTTAATCAAAATGGATTTATTATCGGAATTGACAGGTGTAAGAACATTATCATATGAACATTGCTTAACTGGAAAGATGACTAGGAAATCATTCTTGGAAAGTTAAAGTGCCAATGAATTGTTGGAATTAACTCATTCTGACATTTATGGGCCTTGAGCTTAAAGACACGTGAGAATAAGGAATATTTTATAACATTTATAGATGAATATTCCCAGTATACTTTCTTGTATCTTTTAAACAAAAAGTCTGAAGCATTTGAAAGTTTTAAAAGATACAATGCAGAAGTGGAAAGAAAACTTGAAATGAACATAAAGGTGTTAAGAACTGATACATGTGTAGAATTCAACTCAAAGGAATTTGAGAATTATTGTATTCAATATGGTATAAAGAAGCATAATACTATGTCTTATACGCCAAAACACATGGTATAAAGAAGCATAATACTATGTCCTATACGCCACAACAGAATACTGTGGCCGAAAGGAAGAATAAAACATTAATGAATGCAGAGATGTAAATTATCACATTCGGGTCTCTCTAAGGATTTTTAGGGAGAAGCTATATTGACAACAAATTATGTTCTGAACAGAATCTCCATAAAATCAGTCGAGACAACTATGTATGAGATATGGAATGAATGCAAATCCAATTTAAGTCATTTGAGAAAATGTGGTTGTGTGGCATATGTTCTCATTCCATACTAGGTTAGAGATTAGTTGGATCTCAAAATTGTAAAATGTATATTCATATGATATTTTAAAAAATCTAAACGATACTGGTTTTTCTATGAAAGTGAAGGAGTCATTGAAAGTAGAGATGCTACTTTTCTAGAAAATTTAAAGGAAAGTGAACAAGTTCAAGAAAATGTGCCACCTTTATTGGACTTAGATTACGTTCCTAATGATGATTTGGATTTAGTGGATGAAGTACACCATCCAATTATGGAAGATCAGCCTGAAAATGAGAATATACATATAGAAAATCAACCAGCAAAACATGTCCAACATGCAAATTTTAGTGACAACAAAAGACCTAGAACAACACCTGCATGGATGGATGATTATTATCTATATTCATGTGAACCATCTTGTTTCTCAGTGGATATTGATATATATGAGCAAGTTGATCCCTTGGATTATACAGATGCAATGAAATCATTTGAATCAGATCAATGACTTGATGCCCTGAAAAAGGAAGCTGTTAGATCCGTGCGCGGCTAAAGAGGGGAGGAAATTATTTTGCGCACAACAAGTCATGGAGAAATTACTTTGCGCACAACAAGGAGTGTTTTCTTATTTTTCTTATTTAAACTAGGGCTAGCCGTCATTTGTAGGCATGCTTGATTATTGATATTTTGATAGAATTCTTCGAGAGTTTTTAGGTAGATCTAGGAGAGTGCGGACGTCCTCGCTTACCGGCGTCTTGGGAGGGTGGTTGCCCCTTTATTGTAGCCATTTATCTTCTTTATTCGCCGTTTTTATTGGATTTAATTTCAGATTTGGGAAAATCCTATCAATTTGGTATCAGAGCACGTGACGATCCATGGCGGCTTCGACAAGATCGCAAGACAAAATTGAGGCTTTGGAGGTGAAATTTACAAGCGATATCGACGGGATCAAGAAATCGTTGGCGGCAGACGATGAATCCATGGCAAGATTGACGGCTTCCATTAACCAATTAACGGCGAATCAAGCGAAGCACGACGAACAATTTGCAATGTAACGACCCGCTCTCGGGGGCCCGTTACTTATTTGATATTTGCGCAGGTCCTGCAGTTAACCAGTGAAAACAAAATAGCTTCTGATGCAGAGATGTACAAAAATACCCAAATAGTGTCCAATTATTACAATCCACATATAGTACAAATTATTACAACGAGATTAAAAGGAAAGATGTACAACCGAAAGGGTGCCACTAAAAGAACTCTACTACTGCAGCCTCAGGGACGAACTATGGCACTCAGGAGCCTCTATGTCAAGTTGTGCGTCGTCTGCGGTGCCACGAAACATGGAACCGTAGGTAAGTCATATAATTCTATCAGGGACGAACTCTGGCACTCAGGAGCCTCTATGTCAAGCTATGCGTCGTCTGCGGTGCCACGAAACATGGAACCGTAGGTAAGTCACATAATTCTACCAATAGACATAAAGTAGTGCAAAAGTACGAAGCAGTCTATATTAAGCATTTTAAGGACTATCATACTAATACAATAAGTGAGATAAGAGCAGACATGCAAGTGCAGACAGGCAAGCATGCAAGTGCGACAAGTAAAATAAAGGTGACTGAGCAAGTACAACTGGTACCGTACACGAATAACCATGACAATAGCAATGCCAATAGCAATAATGAGAGTAATTGTGCCTAGCCTAGTTCGTGACTTATAACGGGAACTACGATATGCAACCAAGAGTCCACCTGATATCCCGGGTTATAACAATACGATACGATACGATACGGTACAATCAAAACGGTACAATCATAACGGTACTTTTCAACAAAACGATACTGTTCACCAAAACGGTACTATTCACTGCAGATCGGACTGGTCGCTCCCGCACTTCCACAATTATAAGTTACCCCATATACCCCAAGTGTATGTGATGTTTGTCAAGTATTTGTTTATTACGAGATGTTTCTTAATCTGTAATCTCTATCACAAGCTATTCCATACGATATTCCACTCAATAGATGTACCACCAGATGTATCACAAGCTGTTCTATACAATAGGTATCATCAGATATTCTACAAGATGTTCCATCAGATCTTCTATTCAATATTCATATATAAATGTCATGCAACAATTAAACGTGAGCAAGCATGCAATTTAACTATATCAACAGTCCAAGCAAGCAGCATGATTTGAAAGTTAGCAAAGTTGTATGTCCATGGCAAGGTTGTCCTAAGTCTATATGTCATGTCCTAAGTTCATACAATTACACTATCCAGATTTCTAGAGTTAGAATTGTCGTGACTTATACAGTTTTAAGAATTGACGTAAGAAGACGAGTCTGGAGCTAAAGCGATCTGGAGTGCTTGTGCACGTGAAACGGTACCTGCAAACATCAGACGTCATTGGTTAACCATATACTATTTTCTACCTATTTATCTTAACCGGTTGTATTTTTATAATGGCTTAAAACAAGTCAAAACGCTCGCTAATAATTTTAGATAGGTTAGATGGGAGTAAAATAATTTTATGTGTGAAGATAATATTTTTCAGAAGCTCATATGTATTTTTAATAATTTATAAAAGCTTAAAACAATTAAATGGAATTAAAACTAATTTTTTTAAATTAGGAAAATAGCTATCGCAGATGATCATGATTTTATTCTGGATGAACGACACATCGAAATACTCCGAATAAGCTGTCAAAACGAGCGTCTCGATTAGTAGAATATCAAGATATTTTTATATATGGAAAATACACGCATTTTTAGAAGATATGAATTTTAAAAGCAAAATAGAATTAATTAATTAAAACTTCCAAAAATCGTATTTAAAAATACAAGCGTCTGATTGAGATGAACTTAGAGCTAATCCGTCCAGAACGTCGAGATCGATTTTCTGGAACTGGTCTCGTATTTTTCTGACTCGTATATAATTTACTATCAATTTAAAACCAATAAATCTCATTTATAAATAGATATACGCGTATTTATAAGTATATACGTATTCCTAAAAATGAAACGAAACTATTAACGTAACTTTTGAAAATCGTAACTTAAAACCTAGGTATCGGATTGAGACGAAACTGGTGTCTACACGTGCGTGACAAAGCGTGTGACCCTCGGGTGGTCTCTGTTCATTATTCTGATATCTATAACAAAAGTCACCGTTCATCCCAACTTATATAACCTTATACACTAACTTAATTACTTTTATAATACTTTTCCCCAATTAACTTATAAAAGTCATAACTGTACAAAAATTTCATAATGGGACTTTATAAAGAAACTAGAAACTAATACTATAATTAAGTTATCTTATAAACTTTATATAATAATAATACTTATATTAAATCCCCCCCAATCTTTTCTCATGTCGTTCTCCCCTTCTTCTCCGTTCTTCTCCTTCTTTTTTTTTTCTTTTTTTTTTCGTTGCAGGCGCTCGATGGGGATAAGGGGTCGGCGGCCAAGGGGATTTGGCGGCGGCGCTCCGGGCGACGCGAGGGGCGAGGGCGGCGGCGCCTGGGCGGCGGATCAGCGGGGGCGACGTTCCGGGCTCGGCGTGGGTGTACGGGCACGGGCGGCACCGATCGGGATCGACGGCGGGGCCGTGGGCGTCGTTCACGGCGGCGGCTTGCTTGGTCGGAGCTCCGATGCTCCGGCGATGGGTTTGTCGTGAAAGGTGGTTTGTATGGGTGAAGCATTCGGAGAAGAGAACGAAGAAGAAGGAGATGGTTTGGTTGCCGTGCGGGTGAGAGGTTGGGTTGATATCAAATGGTTTGTGAACTAGATGGAGTGAGGGGATGAAGCATGTGGGTTGAAGATGAAGGGGTTCTGTTTTTTTTAATATGAGAGAGAGGGGAGATGGGGATTAAATAAGACTTAAGATGTATTATAATATAATATATAAGACTAATAAACAGGGGGGTTGGAGGGAAATGAACGTGGAGAATCAAACTGATGCGGACCCGCATCCGCAAACCCCAAGGGCCGGCGGCTACATGGGTGGGACCCACCCACGTTTAGTGACCTACGTGCGGCGTAGGAGGGTTAGTCTAGGGGTATTCTAGTCTTTGTGGACTAGATTAGTACACGTTTAGTGACCTACGTGCGGCGTAGGAGGGTTAGTCTAGGGGTATTCTAGTCTTTGTGGACTAGATTAGTAATTCCCCGCCTTTTCTATTTATTAGGGCTAGCCGTCTTTTATTTCTTTCATGCTTGATTTGTGAAAACACTTTGAGTCGTCATTTGTGAGGGTTTTTAGGCTTTGATCCGTTCATTCAAAGCTAGGAGATAGGGCTTCGTCTCGAAAGAGGCCCAATTTATCTATTGTTCTTCGTCTCAAATCTTATAAAAATTCCTTTTTTTATATATTTACTCTTTTAAATCTGAAATTAATTGATCGATCCACCGGATCGTATCACAAACCCACGATTTTCTTAGGGTGCCGACAAAGTTGGGTAGGGGGTTATGATTAAATAGGGAATTAGGTATATGTTTAACATTTAATTTAGTCAAAGTGTAATAAATTAGGGGGTTGGAAGCTTGACTAAGTTTAGAACAGGTTAACCCACGTGAAAAACCCGGGGCTGCTAAGTTTGGAGGTAGGTGATGGTAAGTAATTAGGTTTGGGTAATTAAGGTAATTAGTAAAATACAAAAAACAAAATTACGATTTTGCCCCTACTAGTAAACGTGTCCGAAAAATTACGAAAACATACCCACGAGATCGTATCGTCGTGAGAATCGCGAATACGAGATCCGTTTCAGGGTTTGAGCTACGGGGATACTAGTTTTAGGCCAAAACGTTTAGGAAGCGGGTTTGCGGGTTCTCTATCGATTTGACTTCAGAAAATTATGAAATATATATGGGAAGCCCTAAATGATCATTGAATGTTACTGTAAAAGTTTGAAATCATTTTGAAGATGTTTGCACAGAAAATAAATTCATTAAGTCAAACGGTAAAAACTGAAAATGAATTTTATCAGAAATGTTTTGAGTATTTGATGAAATCCGATCTTACTAAAATACTACATAACTAGTCTGGTACTTCAAAATATTTTTATAAGAGATTTTTGAAATCAGTAAAACTCCTGACAAACCATTATAAAATAGTTTAAAAATTGAAAATACGTGAATAGTTGTATTGAAAAATACGGACGTTACATGCAAAGATCTTCTCCCTCTTGGCGGCTATTACACAAGGCGAAGGAAACCCTAAATCGACGTCAAAGGCGACATCTTTGGATGAGAAAGGACCAGATCTACAAATTTCAGATCTGAAATTTTCAGATCCAGATCTAAAATTTTCAGATCTGAAGGCAACGGTGGAAGACGAGTGCGACCCCATAAGAAGAAAAAACCTAGTCGTCACATCAAGAAGGCGGCGGGTCGCGTCATGAAGGCGGAGGGTCGCATCCAGAAGGCGGCGGGCCGTGGCAGCCCCTGCAGTGGGCCTGCATGGGCGCGGCAGGCCCTGGCAGCCCCTGCATGGTCTCCCATGGCAGCTTTCGCCTCTCCAGCGGCGACGACAGGACCTCCGATGCAGCGGACATCGAGTTTTCAACTTTCTGGGCCCAAAACAGCGAACATTCGAGCTTCCGGGAGGGCGACGTGGGCCCCAAGGCAATTGGTTTTCAGTTCAAAGTCTTTCAGAGTGCCAACATATCACTTTTGGGTATAGATGGCCTTCAGATCTGACTGGTGACGACCGTGGCTTTCGTCTGGGCGTTGATGAGCGTGGTGGAGACCAATCTCATTCTTTTGATCCGGAAGGAAACATGCAATACGTGGAATGGATGGCACACACACAATTTGCACCACCTTGAGGACAAGGTGGATTTTCAGGGGCGGAGTAATGTTAGATCTGTGCGCGGCTAAAGAGGGGAGGAAATTATTTTGCGCACAATAAGTCATGGAGAAATTACTTTGTGCACAACAAGGAGGGTTTTCTTATTTTTCTTATTTAAACTAGGGCTAGCCGTCATTTGTAGGCATGCTTGATTATTGATATTTTGAGAGAATTCTTCGAGAGTTCTTAGGTAGATCTAGGAGAGTGCGGACGTCCTCGCTTACCGGCGTCTTGGGAGGGTGGTTGCCCTTTTATTGTAGCCATTTATCTTCTTTATTCGTTGTTTTTATTGGATTTAATTTCAGATTTGGGAAAATCCTATCAGAAGCTTAATTCAATTGAGAGAAACAATGGATGAGAGTTAAATGACTTACCAAAAGAGAGGTAGTTCATAGGATGTAAATGGATGTTAAAGAAGAAATACCGGGTTGATGGGTCAGTTGATACATTCAAGGCCCGGTTAGTTGCAAAAGAATTTACTCTGAAAGTAGGTATTGATTATCCTGAGATTTATTCTATGGTGGCTAAGTTTGCATCCATAAGGATAATCTTAGCAGTTGTTACACATCTTGACTTGGAACTCTACCAGATGGATGTCAAGATTGCCTTTCTCAACAGATATTTGATTTGAAGCAAGTTATATATATGGATCAACCTGAGGGATTTCATGTTGAGAGACATGAAGACAAAGTTTATAAATTGAAGAATTTATTGTATGATTTAAAACGATCATCTAAACAGTGGTATCTTAAATTTCATAATACTATAATCCAATTTGGTTTCGTTGCAAACTAATTGGATAATTGTGTGGCTTGAAAAGTGGGAGCAGTTTTACGATATTATCCATGTATATGGATGATATTTTGCTTGCTGGAATTGGCATTGCAATGTTGAAGAAGATTAAATCAGCACTTCGTAGTAAATTTGAGATGAAGAATGTGTGTGATGCATCCTATGTTCTTGGAATACAGATCCTTAAAGATTAAAAGTCTTGAATGTTAAGTTTAAACCAAGAAAATTATTTGCATATGAGAAGATTTGGTATGTACAATTTCAATCCGACACCTACACCATCGGTTATGGGTAGGGGTGGGCATCCGAATATTCGGATCGGATTATGCCTCAATCCACCATCCGATCCGATTGAATCGGATGATGAAAAATCTGATCCGCATCCACTAATAAAAAAAGTTAATCTGAAAATTCGGATGATTAGAATTTCGGATCGGATACGATTCGGATCGGATTAATATTAGCTTTATTGAAATTTTAAAGTTATTGATGCCACAATTTGTAACTCGTTTCATTAGATTCTGAAAGTTTAAATTTTAAACACTGAAGTCAATTCCACTAATAAAAAAAGTTAATCTGAAAATTCAGATGATTAGAATTTCGGATCGGATACGATTCGGATCGGATTAATATTAGCTTTATTGAAATTTTAAAGTTATTAATGCCACAATTTGTAACTCGTTTCATTAGATTCTGAAAGTTTAAATTTTAAACACTGAAGTCAATTCCAATGTCGAAACGAAATATCCTTACAAAATACAAATTGCTAGAATAACATAAAGAAGCTATCTCTGTTTGCAATATCTTCTAACTAGTTTGGCATCAACTTCAAGGAGGATGAGCTTGACAACCAAGAGCTCTCCTTCCAGCAAAAATGATAAAAAACCAAAAAAAATCAGAGCTCTCCTTCCACAAAGATATCAATTTTCAGTAGTTGTTGCTGGTGTCCTAGTCTCCTCATGATGCTCCGCCTCCGCATTCATCATTACTTCAAAATCTGCAAATAATATGAAGTGACTATTAGTTTGTAACAACTTACTCTAAGTTGGTCAAGTTTAACAATTGAAGAAATTGAAGTAAAGAAAAAAGGAATTTTTATGCACACATTAGTAATGATTTAGAAGAATACCAGCTTCCAAATTTTCTAAGTCTGCATACTGTTGTAATTTCAGTCTCTATTGGATCTTTGAACACTGGTTTGCAAGTTGGTCTTAGCCAATCACTTGTACATACAAGTGCTTCAACCATGTTTGATTTCAAGCTTGCACGAAATGGGTCAACAATCCTCAACCTAAGACTAAATGCACTCTTTAAAGCCACTGTTGACGCCGGGATTGCAAAAACATCTTTTACGATCAACGAAAGTATTGGAAATCTCCCTGTATTCTCTGTCCACCATTTTAGCAAGTCAAGTTGTGGGTTTGAAATGGACTCTAATGCAATTGAGTCTGTTAGTCTTCTTAACCAATAGCCATGATGCATTGATTCAGGGGCTTTTAGGTAGTAGTGAAAAACAATCGGATCGGATTGAGAATCGGATATTCGGATGAACTTAGACAATAACACAATCCGCTCAAAAACTAATCGGATCGGATCACATTCTGTCGGATGAAAACTAAAATCCGAATCCGAATCAGTTTCAAACGGATCGGTCGGATCTGCTTATTAATAACAAGTCACTTTGATCGGATCGGATATCCGATCTACTTTTTCGGATCGGATCGGGTGGATTCAATCGTTTAATCGGATCTTTGTCCACCCCTAGTTATGGGGAAGCGGTTATGTAAAGAACAATGTCTTGGAGAGCGACAAAACCACTGTGTTTAATGCTCATGCTATTGAAAGTTTGATGTATGCAATGTTGTATTCTAGACTAGACTTGGTGTATCCAGTTATTCTGGTTAGTAGATATCAAAATAATCCTGGTCCAGCTTATTATGAAGGTGTTAAGAGGATTTTGAAATATATAAAGGACATGGTGCATCATAAGTTGGTTTATCAAGCAGATCGCTTGAGGTTCTTGGTTGCTCTGATGTAGATTTCAGAGGGGACAAAGATGGCAAGAAGTCAACTGTACGACATGTGTTCATCTTTGGTGGTGAAGCTATTTCTTGGTGTAACAAGAAATACGGTTGTGTAGCGAGATACACACAAGAAGCTGAGTATATAGCCTGAAGTATGTCGGCTACTCATGCGGTCTAGATCAGAAGGTTCATGTTGGACTTAGATCTCAATTTGGTGGATGGACCAATTGTATTATGATAATCAAGCAACCAGCATCTTGATCTACAATGGTGCAAACAGTTCCAAAAGAAGACATTGTGATACAATATCATTACATACATGATATGGTAGAAAGGAAAGAAGTCAATGTGACTTATATTCTGACACATGATATCATTGCTGATCCTTTGATAAAGGATATTTCAACGGCTACATTCATCAAACATGTTGGTTTGATAAAACTTAGAAATATCTAAGTCAAGGAAACTTTCATGAATAATGAAAGGAGATAATCATGGATAATGGTTGTACTCAGTGAATAAAAGATGCATATCTCACGGATAGTGTGAGTATTTGAAATTTCATCATGTGTCATATCTCACGGATAGTGGAGTATGACTAGAATGCACTTGGCTATTTCATGCCAAGTGGGAGGTGTAAGCGGGTTTTGGCCTGAAATGGCCCAATAATCCGGTACCCGACCAAATAAGTTAGTTGATGAATTTTCCTCAAGTAACTGACCGAGTCTTATGTGATCGGTTGAGAGAATCACAAGGCCGGTTGAGGAATTATCGGAAGCGGTTACGGGATGGAGTGGTGGTGGCGGCGGCGGCTCCTATAAATGGAGATGAGTTCTTCTACTCTTGACATAAAAGGCAGACACTATTCAAAATCTCGATTAAGATGCAATTCTCTCTCTCTCACTCACACACAAATCTAACAGAAAAAGCATCTGTAGAAGCTAGAACGTATTATATTTTCTCTTTTTTTCAATCATCCATTCATTCGTTCATCCATATTTTCATTCATTCCCTCTTATTTTCTTTCTTTCTCATTGTTCACATTGGGTGGTTCTAATCAACTCTTCTCCACATGTCGTTTTCATAGCAATATGATATTTTTATAGGTTTATTTATTGTCAAATTCTGTATCAGGTTCCTTTTGAAGACTTCGGGAGTGCACTGTAGATTTGTTAGTTGGCATTGAAGGACAAATTCAGTCTTTTTGATGGTCATGGGTTCAGCTTTTGTGACTGCATGTGAGAGGAAGATCATTGCCCTTAAATTTCAGTCCAGAAGGGAAGTAATAATCTTTTGCAAACCAAGGTATATCACCTTTAGCTATTAGTACATTAAATATATTTTTCGAATAACATGTTACATGCCAATTTTGCTAGCTGAAGATTTTCTATGTATTCCATTTAATAAATTACTGCATGCAATAAAATTTATGTTGGTGTCTGCACTAAAGTCGTCTTGAAACTGTATCTGTTTTAGGAATATTTTCCTTGAAGTCTTTGTTATCTCTGATCATGTCATATGGTCCAGCTGAATTTATTTTATTTTATTTGTATTTTTGAGAGAAATGTTGCGGTCACAAATATATGCACCATCTTTATTTTATGCTATCTTCATTATTTTATTGAAGTTAATTACCCTAAAGCCTTTCACAATTATATTTCAATCTGTTCCTGATGTTTGGCGTTCGTAGAAGACACAAACTAGTCATGGAGACGCATACTTTAATCAATTTTTATGGATTAGTCCACCATTTTCATCAATCAGGCTCGAGGGTCATGCCGTCAGCATTTCGCAAGGAAAAACTGAAGCATTCTTGTGCGTCTCCTCTCACACACATGCAAGCATGAACATGCATATGTAGACACGGACGAAATAGATACATGCACCCACATAGGGGCGCCTGTTGTTTTTTCTTTTTTTTCTTATAAGAGGGCATGGGAGGGGGCGATCTACATGAATGCATGAATGCATTAAAACATGCTATTGTAGTGCACGCGAACCAGTGTGCGTGCTTCAGGCAAGCCTCTTGCAATGTGTCATGAATTGTATTCTCAAGAAAACTTCTTGATAGTTGATTCTGAAATTCTTTACCATGGGTAGTATTTTTTATGTTATTTCTTTATAGTTGAATCAGCCATATAACTTCTCAAAGACATAATGCCACATATTTCCTTTGGAAGCATTTCTTCTGACTTTATTTGTAACGATACCAGTAACAAGGATATCATTTAAGGAGGCAGTTTCTGTTGTATTGTTTAAACTCATCAAGCCATATTGTTTTATGGATTTCTGGGTTTATTTAGTTAGCCTGGCTTATTAAACACTATTTACACTTTAGAGCTAATTATTCGATGTTGCAAAATGATTTATGAATACAGATGGATTTTGGGCTTATGGAGCTAGCTAAGCATAGCTGAAGTTACATAAATGATTTCAGGGAAAAATCCACTGAAGACTATTCCTGCACACCATTATCATTATTAATAGGGAACAAAAAATCTTCAAAGAAAAACGGAGTCGGCCCACCGTATTTCATCATCGTCCGCACATAACATGTAACAATCACAAAGAGATACGAAACAGAATCAGCTCCTCGCTGATAGTTTAAATTAAGGTCATGAAAAGTAATCAGTGTGTAAAATGATTGTTCTGACATCAACTTAAGCTGTGTAAAAATGTTTATAGAGGAGTGCAAATTGCAGTTATGTATAGAAGGCCTCATTGATTGGTAGAAGCAAGTTTCAAAAGTTAAGAAATGAAGTGATTTAGAAAAGGTAGAGGATTCATCATCATTCTCAGGAAATTAAGTAGATTTAGTATTTGTATACGTATGCAATCAAACCATATTTATTGATTAATTAGTACTGTGCTCTTATTATTTGAGCAATTACTAGTTACTTCACATGTTTATTTGAGTATTAATTGATGTGTAACATATATATTCTGGAAGCAAGTAAAGAACTCATTGTATAGATTAATGAAACATTATCGTTTGAAACCCAACCATTAATGTTCTTTTCTGTTAGAAACACATCCCATACTAGGCCCCAAACACTAGTCTTGCTAAGGACACATCCCATACTAGGCCCCTAACACTAGGCTCATACCCCAATTGTTAAGTATTAGCTAGCATCCAAACCAAAATCAATTGGTATTAGGTGGAGTGACCCTCTAATACTTAAACATTTCATTTCTTTTGTCCTTATCCGATGTGAGACTAAGTGGGTTCGTAACATACCACCACGCTTCCAACAACCGCCGTCCACGGCGGTTCACTCTGGGGTGCACACTCTAAGTGGCCCACTCTAGTTTTTACCAGGTCGCCCCCTCTTAGGTCGCTGCTTCCACAGGTCGCCCCTTCCGCAACATGGTTCGTAGCATGTGGCTTGCTCTGATACAATTTGTTAGATACCCAACACATACTAGGCCACTAACCTAGTCCATTAGTTAGAAACCCAGCACATACTAGACTTCTAACACCAACATTGCTAAGGACTCATCCCATACTAAGTCCCTAACACTGGGCTCAAACACCATTTGTTAAGTATTAGCTAGCATCCAACCCAAAACCAATTGGTATTAGGTAGAGAGGCTGTCTAATACTTAGCATTTTATTTCTTTTGTTCTTATCCGATGTGGGACTAAGTTGGATTGTAACACTTTCATAGAGGTTTATTAGTTGTATAAGCTCTTTGGTTATTTTTTATCTTTCTAATATCACATTTTTGTATCTCTATCATTAATCAATAAAGATATTAATAATGATATGTTGATTTTGAAGTTGATACTTGATCGTAATTTTTCAACACATCTACTTTTTGCCTTGTTTTATAGGTGAACCTTCGTTGATTTTTTTATTTGTAGTCTTATCTGCCATGGATGCATCCCTATCTGGACTCCAAATCACCTTGTCTTTCGACATGACATGCATGTCCTTATGGTTAATTTTTACTTATTGTGATTTGAATGATCTATGTTTTTTGGCAGAAATGGTAAATGCCCATTCTCATTCATTATTCTTAATCTGGTTTCATTGTGGGTCACAACATTATGGATGGTTAACAATAGCGCAATGTCATGTATGCCTACAAGAAAAAAAAACATGTACAAAGGATACTATCTGAAACTTGTTTTCGAAGAAGATTTTGGTATGATTGAATGTGATTGTATTATAAAGGTACCTACCCAGTCATGTTTGGATAGCTCCAATCCATAGGATTCTCCTCATGTATTCCATTTTCCCTATGGATTAGAGAAATCCAAAGGATTGGTGATGTAGAACACAAACGATTTAGGGATTTTGGGGGAGAAAATAACTTGGCTTCACACCAAGAGATCCAAGGTTTCGCGCCAAGGAGATGACCTTTCACAGGTTTTGAGGGAAAATTTGCTTTCAAGCTTTCCTTGATATACATGGCTTTAAATAGAGTACCAATCCCTCAACCCTCACATTCTACCAAATGTGGGACTAAACCAAAAGAGAAAGTACATTCAGATTTCAAAATGGGCTTGGGCCCATCCATAATGAGCTGGGTTGAATACGATGCCTCCTGCGCGTGTAAACCATGATGTCCCCATCAACTCTCCCCGGGTGGGAAGAACTCGGCTCCGACGAGTGTAGGGCTTGCTGGCTGTCATAGTGCTCAAGAAAATCTGGGCCTAGCCTCTGGAGTTCAGTTCTGGTAATCCAAGTACAGTCTGTTCTGGCCGGCCTTTCCAACTCACCAAGTAACGCTGATAACCACCTTGCCTGATTGATATAACCTATTCATCTAATATGCGATCAATCTGCTCTCTATGTGGATGTATGGGTGGTAACGGATTAGGCGGCGGAATAGCAGGGACACTCAAGTCATCTTGGGAGGGCTCAAAGAATGGGTCTGTGGGTATAGCTGCTGGACCTTTATAAGCCACTAGATCTTCAATATTAAAAGTTGAGCTAATCACATAATCTGCAGGGAGATCTATCACATATGTATTAGAACCAATTTTCTTTAAGATTTTGAATGGGCCAGCACTGCAAGCCTGCAGTTTCTTCAATGTTCTAGGTGGAAACCTCTCAGATCTGAGTCGCACCATAATATAATCATCTTCATTAAACTCTTTGAAGCGCATGTGAGTATCTGCAATGGCCTTATATTTTTCATTGCTAGAATGAATTCTCCTGCTGATCTCTTTATGCAAGTCATGAATGTGTTGTGCAAATGACTCAGCTGACTCAGACACTCTATGATGATGCGACATGGGAATGAGGTCTATATGCTTTCTAGGTTTGTAACCATGGACTACCTCAAATGGACTCATGTCAATGGACCTATTTATTGACCCGTTATATGCAAACTCGGCAGTGGACAATATCAGATCCCAATTCCTAGGATTTTCACCCACTAAGCATCTGATAAGATTCCCTAAACTTCGGTTCACTATCTCAGTTTGACCATCAGTCTGGGGGTGATAAGCAATGGAGAACTTGAGCTTAGTGCACATCATATGCCATAGGGTTTTCCAGAAATAGCACATGAACTTTACATCCCTATCAGACACTATACTCTTGGGTAGACCATGGAGACGAACAACCCCGTCAAAGTAAAGCTTGGCAATGTGTGAGGCATCTAAAGTTTTAGAGCAAGGGATGAAGTGTTCCATCTTGGAGAATCGATCCACAATGACAAAAATTGAATCGTGCTTTTTAGGTGTGTGTGGAAGTCCTAGCACGAAATCCATTCTAACAGCTTGCGATGGGCAATCTGGCACATGTACAGTTGTATAGAGGCAAGTATTCTGCTTTCTATGTTTAGCCATTTGACAAACTCGACATTGACCCCCAGAGTGGCAACATCTCTTTTTAGGCTCGGCCAATAAAACTGACTCTCTACCGACTTAATCGTCTTATCTCTCCCAAAGTGTCCTGATAAACCTCCAGCATGTATCTTCCAGACAATAAAATCTCTCACAGAAGTACGTGGAATACATAACTGTGTGGCCCTAAAAGAAACCCATACTGCAGGAAATAACTATCCTGCTCTCGTACTAACTCATCCTGAAGGATAGCAAAAATCTCACCAAAGTCTGGGCACGACACGTAATCCTCCTTAATCTTCTCGAAACCTATCACCTGAACACTCATAGCAAATAGTAGAGCCACCCTGCAGCTGAGTGCGTCAGCGGCCCTATTCTCAACCCCCGCCTTATGGTTTAGGACAAATGTATACTCCTGAAGAAACCCAACCCACCGAGCGTGTCTAGAGTTTAGTTTCTTCTGGAAATTGAGATATTTCAAGGCCTCATGATCCAAATACAATACAAAATTCTTGCGGTAGGAGATAATGTTTCCAATATCGTAATGCCTGCACTACCGCATAGAATTCCTTATCGTAGGTGGAGCATCGTAGTTTGGCATCACTAAGTTTCTCACTAAAGTATGCCACAGGATGCTCTTCTTGACTTAAAACTACGCCTAAACATATACCTGATGCATCACATGCAACCTCAAATGCTTTCATGAAATCCGGGAGGCGCATAACATGCGCCTTAGTCATACTTTTCTTTATATCCTCAAACGCCTTGGCGGCAAATTTGGTCCATATAAAGTCCCCCTTTTTCATACAGTCAGTGAATGGGGACATGATGGTGCCGAATCCCGCTATGAATCGACGGTAGAATGTAGCTAACCCATGAAAACTCCTAACCTCGTGCAGGTTGCGGGGTTCAGGCTAATCTACTATCGCTTGGATCTTTTGGGGATCCGCACGCACTCCCTCTGAGGAAACAACAAAACCTAAGAAGATGACGCTATCAGTCAAGAAGGAACACTTCTTAAGGTTTGCATAAAGGCTCTCCTTCCTCAGGGTAATGCATACATGTCGCAGGTGGTCTATGTGTTGCTCCCCAGATTGGCTTTAAATAAGGATGTCATCAAAGTATACGACTAGAAATTTCCCCATGAATGGTCGTAGTACTTGAGTCATCACTCTCATGAATGTGCTAGGGGCATTGGATAAGCCAAAAGGCATGACCATCCACTCATATAAACCATCCTTCGTTTTGAAGACCGTTTTCCATTCGTCCCCTGGGCGGACTCTAATTTGATGGTAGCCACTCTTAAGATCAATCTTTGAAAATATTGTGGCGTCAGTCATCATATCAAGCATGTCATCAAGCCTAGGGATAGGAAAACGATAATTGACCGTGATCTTATTAATGGCACGACTATCTACACATTCTCCACGATCCATCTTTTTTAGGTGTGACGAGAGCTGGCACAGCACATGGGCTCATACTTTTCCTGATAAAACCTTTGGCTAACAATTCGTCAACTTGCCTTTTCAGCTCAGCATGCTCAGTGGGGTTCATTCGGTAATGAGGCAAGTTGAAAAGTGTAGCCTCGGGACTAAGTCTATGGCGTGTTGAATATCACACATGGGTGAAAGACAGTCTGGGAGATTTTCAGGAAAAATATCACGGAATTCCTTCATTATAGGCGTTATTTCTTCTGGGATCTCCTCCTGACTAATCTCACAAATCTCTCTCGCAACTAAGGCATACATGACTGAGTCTTTTCTAACTTCTCTCTTCAGCTCCTTAGGACTAATAATATGTAAGCTCTTGCCCTTAGTTACTTCCTTCTTTTCAGGAGCGGTCATCTTGGGTTGTATGAGATTCAGCTTGATCTTCTTGCCTTCATGTGTGAATGTACACGAGTTCGAGCGACCGAAAATCGTGACATCCATGTCAAAAAGCCAAGGCCTCCCCAAGATGATATGACCAACATCCATGGGCAGCACATCGCACCAAATTTTGTCCTTATATGATCCAAACTGAATAGGGACAAGACATCTTTCTTTGATGCTAATGGATGAAGCGTCTACCCACGATACTTTATAAGGACTAGGGTGGGGGACTGGTTGTAAACCTATGCGAGTAACGAGCTTAGATGACACAGCATTTATGCAACCTCCGCTATCAATGATCACTTTACTATGCTTGTCACCATGCGTCACAAAAGTGTGAAAAATCGCAGTCCTACGCCAGTCATCGATCTCTTTGGCCTGAGCCAGGGCACAACGTACAACACCAAGTCTAGGGTTTTCAGAGCATGTCTCGATAAGCTCTACTCGCATTGGTATGCTCTGAATATAGCCTAGTCTAGCCGATTCTTCATCGGTTTCATAGCATGCCTCAACTCGCTCATAAACTCCTTCTTCCTCATCTATGTGGTCATCTCCCTCGGGAGCGTGTACTAACAAGGCCTTGGAAGGGCATCTTCCTACGAAGTGACCAAAACCTTGACACTTATATCATTGGGTACGTGGACCAGCTCTAGAAGACTCACCCATAATCCCTTTTTCTTTGTCATTCATATGGGTGGGGGGTCTCTGGTTAGATCTAGGTTGGGATTGACTCTGGGGTGGATTGCTACCATTTGGTACTGGACGACGTGACAAATCCCGTGAATCGTAACGCCTAGCAACTGGAGCATGATGACAGCTATCAATACCCAACACAATCTGATAAGCATGCTTTAGTGTGTGGACATCACGAAGGATGGGCTCTTTACGTAGGTCAGGTCTAAGGCTAGCCTTAAACCTAGACAATGTCACACTCACATTTTCCTTCACATCGAATCTCATCATGTATTCGTCAAACTTATCGACGTATGTGCGAACCGACACACTATCCTGGATAAGATTCTGCCATTGGTCAAGGAGTCGCTGGTGATATGACGTGGGTAAATATTTCTCCTTCAGCTTCTCTTTCATCGCATCCCACATACCTATGGGCTCTTGCCTACCCTGGGCTAACATGCGCTCAACATTCTGCCAATACAACTTGGCATGTCCAATAAGCTTCATCCTCGCAAACCTCACTTTTCTTTCCTTGGACATGTCATACCATCCAAAGTAATGGTCCATATCGGCCATCCAATCAATAAAAGTCTGGGGATTCAGACGACCATCAAAAGTGGGTGTGTATACCTTAATGCCCTTGATCACACTATCGTCTCTGTCACGTCGATCATGACGGTGTCTCTCTCTAGATCGCCTAGATGGACTAGGCGTGTGTCTGTCATGATGGTGCCTCTCTCTAGATTGCCTGGGTGGACTAGGCACTCGTTTCTCATAATGGTGTCTCTCTCCATTTCGCCTAGGTGGACTAGGCGTACTATGTGCATGTGAACCCTCATCTGACGCCCTCTGCCTAGTGTTCTCTAGACGTATCACTCGGTCTAGACACTCGTGAGACTCTGATCTACCTTTACGAACTTGGGTTTCTAAAGCAGCTAACGGATTAATGACATCTTTCAGAGTAGGTTGGTCAGCATCCATGGTATTTGAGGTCTGATAAATTCTGCCACTACGTGTGGACATGCAATGCAAACACTTCTAAATGATGAACTCTTGACTAATGTTTCTTTTTTTGAATGTAAATGAGATGTTAACTGATGAAATTTCCTATATGATACAGGTGAATGCTGAAGAGATCAACTAGCAGAAGTCATATAGCAATTCGAATTTCTAGTCATGTGCAGCTATCGCAACACATTCAAATGTTTTAATCTGGAGATTGTAATGTGCCTATTAAATTATCTGAATGAAAATAAGTCTTGTTGCACTGCGGTAATAAATTGAAGTTCTTCTTTAATATCAAGTTTTATGGCTCTAGGCAAAATGTAGTCCTATAGTTGTTTTTGTTTGCAAGGAGGGCTAGCAGCAAAGTAGCAACAAGTAGCTAATGAAAACTCACAGCAGATCTTCCTGCAAGAAAGATGAACAGGTCCAAGTGGGGTGGTGACGCGTCCACGGCTGAGTTCTCAATGCATTGGCATAAATTGTTCTGAATTTGGACCCCGAACAAACCTGAAATGTCCAAAATAGAAGGTTGTGCAGAAAATACCAAAAATAGCTGAAAATAGGATTAAAATGGCAAGATGAACTGTAGCACGTTACTGTAGCAGTTGCGACTTCAACGCACAGTCTGATTTTCGATGACTTCCACTCTGTTCACCGCTCGATCGCTTCTGCAAATGAACAGGTTGCCTGAAGGAGGCGGACTGACTGGGAGTCCCAACCTGACGATTCTCAGAACCCCAACTACCTTCGACGAGTCTCAGATCTGAGGATTTCAGATTGACGCTGTGAGGGCGGCGTTCGTCAGATCTGGAAGAAGAAGCTATCAGATCTAAGCTAGCGAGATCTGAGGCGGCGATGGAGGCGGCGACTTGAGCGAGGGATGGCGGCAACGGGCTGGGCGTTGGAGGAGCAGCAGAGATGGAGCTTCGCCGACGTAGACCGCGACAGATTTAAGAGGAGGGGGCGCGAGGGGCGCGAGGGGCGCGAGGGGCGTCGATATCTGGCGTTCGGGCTTCAGATCTGAGAGGCGGCGACCTGATGCGGCGATCTGAGAAGGCGGCGACCAAATCCTACGGAGACGTCGTTGGAGCGAAGTCACGGAGGCACGGGGCTGCTCTGTGCGAGCGATCGGTGGCAGCGCCCTGATCGATCGATTGCGGCGGCGTGTAGATCCGTTGGGAGGCGTTCGTGAAAGCTTCGCAATGAAGGGAGGCTACATGCGGCTTCGTCGGGAGGCGACGTGCGGTTACCTCGCAGGGAAGGGGCCTCGCGGTGGAGAGAGGCGAGAGTGCGGGCTCGCGGCGAAGGAAATGGGATACACAGCTTAGAATTTAGGGCTCCTTCGCTTTTTTTGTGGCTGAAAACGACGGCTGGAAGAAAGAAGGGAGAAAACTGGGGTTTGAAAAAGTTGCGTGGGGGGATTTTTGTGTGGCTAGAAAATAGCTGGTGGGAGTAGGGTTAGGAGAATCGTTCGGCTCCGATACCAATTTGATGTAGAACACGAACGATTTAGGGATTTTGGGAGAGAAAATAACTTGGCTTCACACCAAGAGATCCAAGGCTTCGCACCAAGGAGATGACCTTTCACAGGTTTTGAGGGAAAATTTGCTTGCAAGCTTTCCTTGATCCAAAGTATCACAATACATGGCTTTAAATAGAGTAACAATCCCTCAACCCTCACATTCTACCTGATGTGGGACTAAACCAAAAGAGAAAAAGTACATTCAGATTTCAAAATGGACTTGGGCCCATCCATAATGAGCTGGGTTGAATACGATACCTCCTGCGCGTATAAACCCTGATGTCCCCATCAACTAGCTAGTGTGGATTGCATTTTTTAACAACAAATCCCAAGAATTCTAATCCAAAATGCAGGCTAATCCGCTGGATTAAAAAGGAGAAGTCTTGACCTTATTTTTTAATGCAACAGATTTTTAAGCCATAAAGTTATTTTTTGATCAAAAATTTATGATGTGATAAAGTTATTATGATACCCAAATGAAGAGTTCTAACACTTTGAAACACAACACAATCTAATGGATTATCATCTCGGATGCATCCAAAGGATTTTTAACTAAAGTAATAAACAAGCCCTTAGAAATTTGGGGAGTAATCATTGGGCTGGACTAAATCTTGATTGGGATCAGTGAAAATTAATGTTCTTCACAACGGGACACTAGGAAAAGAAATTCAATGTTAGATGCGGCTCCCATAAGGTTAATCTTTATACTACATCTTGTTTTTATTGGTTGTTGATAGAGCTCAATAAACTCATTCATAGAGCATTTGATTGTTGTTTCATTAAAGGGATTGATATATCAAAGAGGTCTGCTACTTTTGTTAATCTTTAATATGCAAATGATACCTTCATTTTGGTAAGTCGGATATTACCAGTCATCCAGATCAAATTTATTTTATACATCTCTGAGTTGTGGCCAGGCAGGTGGATCAATTTTCATAAGAGCATCTTGATCTTTCTATAAATGACTAACCAGGTTGCGCAAGCGAACGAGTGCATCATGAGATGCCCTAAATATAATTTTTCTTTTATCCATCTGTGGGTCTCTCATTACGCCTTAAGGCTTTGACCAAGAACGGTTACAGTCCTTTGCTGTAGCGGATGACATCTATGGTGTAATGTTTGAAGCCTAGAACACTTACGAAAGGAGATATAATCGTTCATCGAATGCCGCTTTATCGGCCGTTGCTTTGTATTTTCTATCCTATTTTGCGGTCCCATTTTTAGTCCTAAATTCAATTGACAAGATGAAGCAATGTTTTCTTTATTCTGTGTTTGTATCAGACAAGAGTAAACACCCTTTGATATAGTGGGAACAAGTTTGTAGACCTTGTTAACAATTGTAATACGAGCACAAGTCACACAAGTGCGTCACACACGAGTCCATGAGTTTTGTTTGGATTCTATTCGGCATATCTAGGTGCTAGGCTATTTAAGCACCTAATTAGTGCTTAGGTTTTGAGACTAATCCCAAAACAGAAGCGTCAGTTGCAAGACTTGTTTTTTCCTTTTGTTGCAGATTCGTGTCATTAAGCAGACTACAGGTTTTTGGACATCGTTTGGGCTTGGGACCTATTCAGTTGCTAGGGTATTAAAAGCCTTGTTAGGTTTTAGGTTAAGGGATGATCCTTGTTATTTCTTGACCTTAATTGTAGCACATAAATCGCCTTTTGCTGTTGCCGCAGGTTCATTGCCCCAAAAATACCCAATTTCTCCAAAATCAAATATAGTGCTTGGAAATTCCCATGAGATCTAAGGGTTTCTGCATTTTAATGCTAGTTTATAAGAAGTAATAGTAATCTTTCTATTCGGACGTATACCAATTTAGGTGAAATCAATATAAATCATGCTATCCGGTGCGTGGTTTCTTGTTTGATTTATGTTCTATTATCATTATTGTTGTTAGTTGTGGATGTTATTCTGGTATTGGAGAAATTTTTTTCTTTGATTATTGATTCACGATCTTGGTCGAAGTCAATGTGTTTGTCAATTTTACAAGACACATCCCCCAACAAGTGGTATTAAATCATTTGGTGTTTGACTTAAGATCGAGTTGGTGGAGAGAAGTTTTTCTAGAAGCAATACAACTAGATGTGTAATATGTTTATATTCGTATACGAGCAGATCGTCACATGTGACGATTGGTAGGTCACAATACAAAATAAAGAAATTTGATGGAAAAGAAAATTTTGATATATGGGAATATAAGATGAAGGCCATCTCATCAAAGGATCAGGTTCATAGAGTTGTGTATGATACTAATAAATTTTGATGGATATCTCATGGAGAGACGATAAAGGATTCGATGACAACAACGATCTAGTTGAGTCTTTTAAATGAAATTATATATCAGGTGTCCGAAGAGATGATGGTTAAAGACTTGTAAGAAAATTTCAAGAAATTCTATTTGAACAAGTCACTCACTAACATGTTGATTATGCTGAAGATGTTCTTTACATTCAAGATGAGAGATACTACTTTGTGAAAGGATCATGTGGATACTCTTAATGGTTTAATGATGAAAATGATGGCTATTGGATTGAGTATTGAGGTGGAGCATGAGGCGATGATCTTGCTCCTATCGTTACCGGAGTAATACATGAAGTTCATTAACACAATGACATATAGTTGAGATATGACAAGGCTTGATTATGTTAAGGTGTGTCTTCATAATAAAAGTTGTATGACTAGATGGTATGAGTTAGTAAAGTCAGATAGTTAGGGCTTATTTTCTCTAGGCGATAAAGGCTGAAGTGATAGAACAAGCGAAAACAAGTGGTCAAAGTCAAAAATTAGAGACGCAACTTGCTTTGCATGTAAGAAGTCTATTTATTGAAAAATGAGTGCTCGGAAAGAAGATAAAGAAGATATGGTGTCTTCTTTATCAGTTTCAGTAGCTAATGTGGAGGATAGTGATGCAGCGCGTGGGTTAGATGGGGCGCATGGCGCTGGCAAGCCAATGGGTCCGGTTCGAGTATACCAAAGGAGGAGGCGACTTGGGTCCACCACGGACCCGATCCCAAACTTGTAATTTCGCAACCACAAGGGAGAGTCATTTAGTAATTCCACATTTGACTAATCCCTCCCTTAAACAAGGGCCGACCGGCCCTAGCATGGATCATCGAAGAATTGACAAGGTATTTTATTTTCCTAGAATCCTAGAATAATTTCCTTTAGTAATTCTCTATTGCTCGTTATTTTAGACCAATTGTTCTAGCTTTATTTAGTATTTTCAGATCAGTTCTTCGCATTAAAACCCTAGATTTAGTAGTCCAAAGCCATAAAAACTAACATTTATCCCCACAAAAAGCCCTATACGCATCAATTTGGTATCAGAGCATAAGATTCATGGCGAATACTCGATCTATGAAATGGATCGAGTCGTTGGAAGAGAGGATGGAAAGAATTGAAACACGAGTCAGTGAAGGATTTTTCGAAACCCGAAAAGAGGACGCTGAGATCGTCGCAAAGATCAGAGAGGAAATGAAGGAGAATCAAGAGAAAACTGAAACGTGATTGACAGCAATAGCGGAGGCAATAGCGGCATTGTCCGTAAATTTCAAACCAAAGGTGGATCCAAGCAAAAAGGAGCCACCTTTGACGATGGTTAAGGGTAAAAATGTGATTTTTAACGAGGAGGTGTCGGAAACTGAAGAGGACGGAGGCTTCGACCACTACAACCAAGAATGGGAGGCCTCTCAGGCCAATTATACGCCACTGGAGGGAGCGCGGAGCGACGGAGGGGGCGGTGGCCCCTCCGACATGCCCAAGGGTGGCCGACGAACCCGCAGGAGGGGCGGCTAGGGCCGCCTGCCCCTCCTGGGGCTGCGCCACGTCCCTGGGGGCTCGGCGGAGCCCCGCCGAACCCCCCCAGGGGCGGTGGCGGTGACAGGCCCCTGGGGCCTCGGCGGTGCCCCGTCGACCCAGATTTTGGACCGGCAGGGGCCGCCAAGCCCCTGGGGGTCTGCTGCAAGCAATTTGAGGGGGTTCCGACCCCCTCCCCGAAGGCACCAATGGGGGCGGCGAGGCAGGTGGGAGGCTGACAGCCCCTGTTGAGTACTTCTGGGGCCCCGTGGGCCCAGCACGGGTCCCGATCTGCACAATTTCCAGGATTTCAACCATCTATGTGACCCGGCGGAGGATTTCAGCAGCCTGGGGGCGTCACCAGTTTCCGGGAGGTCCTTCGACGCAGCCCCCACCTTTCTGGGGTGTGACGGGAGATTGGAGAGCATACCAGGCCCCCTATAGGCCATCAGGCAGAGTATGGGCACCCGTAGGGAGATGCGAGGGGAGATTGGCAGTGGGATGGAACGGATGGAGGTGTACGAAATCATATCGATGCATATTTACCTGACAGACCACCGGGGTATCAGCCGATGGGAGGATTTTGTCCGCAAGAGAGAGCTGAAGTCGCTGGGGAGAGACCGCTGAGAAAGTTGGATGTACCTATTTTTGAGGGGGAGATCCTGATGACTGGTTGTACTGGGTGGAGAGGTACTTTGAGGTGTCGGGCGTACCCGGGGAGGACTGGCTTCGAGCGATATGGGTCTGTTTGGAGAGAGAAGCTTTGGGTTGGTTCAGGTGGACTGATCAGCAGCAGCCCTTTCAGACGTGGGAGGAGTTCACTTCGCTCTTGGGGGAGCGCTTTGGTGCAGGGCAGTTTGGGGGAGTTTTCGAGAGGCTTTATTCATTGAAGCAGGAGAGGAGTGAGAGATTATATTAAGAATTTTGTGTCGCTCTGCCACCGAGTCCGAGGAGTGTCAGAGGAATTATTAAAGGGCTGCTTTATGAAGGGGCTGAAGCCCACTGTTAGATCTGGACTGAGACAGCTACAGCAGTGGGTCTGCGCGGGATGATGACGTTGGTAAAGAAGGTGGAGGACCATCAGGAGACGGAAAGGAGAGCCCGCGGGGTGTGGGGAGGTACCACTTTTCGTGGACATTCGTCTGCTATCGGACAGTGGACTGCTCCTACACTAGGGGCCGCGCCTGCCCAGGGAGTTACAGCCATTGCCATGGGCAACATGGACAGGAGACAGGAGCCCCTGGCAGGAGGGCAGGTACGGAGGATGACTGATGCAGAGATGAGGGAGAAGCGGGCGAAGGGATTATGCTTCAGGTGTGATGAGAGATTTACCACAGGACACCGATGTGCAGATCGGACTGTTCAGATACTGTTAGTGAACGATGATGATGAGGAGGACGATGTCGTCATACTAGAGGCAGGAGGGGATGAGGAGGAGACTGAGCACCATCACTTGGACTTGGCAGAGGTATCCATCAATTCTGTGGTGGGGTTCACACCAAACCACACCATGAAATTGATGGGACAGGTGGGCTGTAGCACCATCACTTGGACCGAAGAGCGAGTGTTGCGAAGAGGAAAGGAAATACAATACAATGATACTAGCAGTTCCACTGCGCGCTGCTGGGAAAAGTACATGTCGTGCTCTATACAACATCCGACTAATACACAGAACATCACAAGTCTCAGAGAAAACACTGAATCCAAAACACTGAACTGCCGAAAAGAGAACCATCATATATTTCTCATGTCCATACACACTATTCCATACAGTACAAAACAACGTTCACCCAAAAGAAACCCCCAAAGTACATGAGCGCACCACTCACCCCTCGCCACCCCAACTCAACTAAAACCATCCACTCACTACTAGAACCAACTCCAGCTGCAACCTCCACTCCCACACTCCAATCCAACTGCAACACCTGCTACCTGAAAACCACAGGTGGGAACACGTCAAAGCGTGACCTAGTAGAAATTCCATACTCCAACCTAAACACAATGCACACTAATGCCACAACGGGGTGCACAGCGCTACAAGTGGAAGTGCTACAACTGAACATGGCATGCGTAACATAAAGAAGCAAACAATGGTGCCACACATAGGAAAAAGAGAACAACCATAACAAAGGGTATAAGGGAAGGGGTGACGATGATACATCAATAACAACAAGTATGGCTAAAGTGCAAAAGAGAGTCAATCAAACATTTACACACAATGTTAGCTTTTGGAATCCCTAATATCGAGTACGACGTATGGGACTGGACCTCTCCCAACTGTGTGGGAGAGCAAAGAGAACTCCCCGCCGCGCTAGCCCGTCAGGAGCCTCGGGTACTACTCTACACTCCCCGCCGCGTTAGCCCGTCAGGAGTGCAAGTGTATCCACCACACAAAACCACAAGACACCACAACCAGTCCATCCCATAGGCCTACCCGATACTTCGGAATTCCCCCAACCCGTGTCACCCTCCAATGGGAGGACTGAAACATTATCCCACTATCACATGTTGCACTTTCCTTTTCCACGTATGAAACCAACCAATCGCAACTTCATTAAGCCAACTTTTCATTACCACATCATAAGGGGTCCCATAACCACACGTGAATGGAATAATTAATGCATCATTTGCAACACAACCATTTAGAATAATAGGCCCAAGTCGGAATGTTCATGTGTGAGAAAAATGCCTCCAAGTGAACCCCAAAATACAACTTTTACCAACTACATAAGAACTTTTCTTTATAAAAACACACTATTTAGGATTTCCTCTTTAGGATGCAAGCTTAGGCAAGAATGCATTACAATTTGCAACATGTGAATACTACCGGGTAAAGTAACTACCTTTAACCAAAGTTTCACAAAAATGCACCAACTTAAACCAAGGAGTGTCATCTTATAAAATTGCATAAGGATTTATTTTAAGCATCTAACTTTAACCCAAGATACATGTAGATATAACAAATGTGGGCTTTTTTAAATAGGAGAAAACTTTCCAAGTAGACATGGGAGTTATAACAAAGGATAAGCAACATAAAAGAAATAACAATATTAACATATACCAGTTACGTTCAACATCAAGGCTAACTTATTCCAATTGCATTGAGATTTGGTATACATTGTCAAGCATGCAACTAGTTGGGACACCGCGCATGCAACCTATAGGATGCAACATAAGGGATACATTGAAGGTAAATGCATAAACATGTAACATCGAAAGAATGGTATTTAAGCTACGTTAAGGTAACATGTGGGTATGACAAAGTGAATGTGCATGGTAATTACCTTCCAACACCACTACAATTGCATACTACATTAGAATTTGCATTCAACACTAGATTAGTGGAATTGGCATACTTCAACAAAAGTGCATTTAACCACAAGGCTAGTTTATTCCATCTCATTTAAATTTAGTGTGGGGCCTTAGGATGACATAAGGAAAATGAAAGTGCTAGCATGCATTAATTTTAAAAGACTAGAATACACTAGGAAGGATGACATATTGAAAATCCATGACAAAAAGGGAAGCAACATAACTAATTTCAATAAAGCACCATTTTGTTGGGTTAGAGAATCATTAGCAACATGAACCAATATGCATAAAACTTCATTACGTGAGTAGAAACTAACAATTAACGTGGACCATTATGCATAATGCATCAATTGGGATTAAGGATTAGCAACAACATGGATTTTATTAACTTTTGAAACTAAAGCAACATGAACCTTAGTGTGTAGCATTAGTAACATGAATTGTAGTATTTAGCATTAGTAAACAACACGCATCATTAACAAGCAACACAAGGCATTATTGTGGCTTTAAAATTAGTAAACAACATACACCAATCTCCCACCAATTTGATCCTTCCAACATGAAACTCCCCTCATTGAAGTTCACTTGTAATTGGCCACAAAATTATTTCCAATAACATAATTCTACAAGCTACAATTATTAAAAACAACCATAAATTAACAATTTTTGCACAAGGTAAAGAATCCTACTTAAGAAAGAGGGCTTCATGTATAAAAATTTATATCATTGGATAAAGATGCTTAACTTCTTTGTAGAAAGTGCAATCCTCTAATTAAAAACATATGATGCACTAACCCACTAAGTGGAGTAGGATTCCTACTTGATATAATGCAATACCATAATGAGATACCATCTATGCTACAACACTACTATTTAGCCATATTATGGAATGAGACAACAAGCATAGCTTGAATAATACTCTTGCATGCACAAATACTAACTTTTATGGCAAATGCCAACTTTAACTACGGATTATTACCATTCTAATTAGAACTGGGCTTAGGCTTCTAAATGAAAGTTGTAGGTATACAACCTATGAGTTCAGGTATCAATTTTCATACAGTTTGAATGAGTATTCTATTTAATACAGATTTTATACCAAAACGTGCATGTGCTGGAATCTCACTCAGAAACTGCACTAACTTGAGGACCAAATTACTTCTAATTGCTGGCAGATTCAGGAAAAAATGGAGAGATACAAGTTTGTAGGGCTTGAAGTCTTCTTTTCAACGAGACCAAGATCACTAATTTATCACAACTATGCAGAGAGATGTGTGTTTTCCTGAAACGTGTACAGACGGGATAACATCTGACAGGTTTTAAGAATGGAATTTTAGCTACTGTTTACAATCCAAATTAGGAAAAATGTTCAACATGAAAGTTGTTCGAAACATCAAGATGTACAACATATATTATTTCCAAGATCTTTCTTATGGTAGTTTGAGAGAAACACATCAATCAAATTTCAACAATTCTGCCCCAAATTTCAGCATTACCAAATTAGCAAGTCTACTTAAAACAAACCATGCTCTAATCACTCTAAATGGGGTATGGAATCCTACCTTGCTTGGAGAATCAAGGCCCTCTTCCAAGTCCAAGAAATTCCACCATCAAGCCACCTCCAAGCTCCAAAAACCCCAGCTCCTCTTTCCCTCATCTCTTCCTTCACTCTTCCATGGCTTTCCCTCTTCCTCTTCTCTCTTCTTTCTTTCTTCCTTTCTTTTTTTTGACCTGGGAATTTTCGGGCGGGGGGGAGAGAATTCGGCTGGCTTAGGGGGGAAGAAAAGGGAAAGAAAAAAAGAATAAAAAATTAATAGAAGGTGGGAGAAGTTAGGAGAAAAGGGGATTTAATAAATGGGTTCCCCTAATTACAAGTTTGCCATTCCCCTTAAACATATCCATCCTCTCATCTCTAATAATCCAAGCCCATTAATCAAAGCCCAATTACAAAGCCCAACTACTAACTATAGCTACTAAAATTGGCTTAAGCCCCAATCAATAATAACAATACTACTACCATTCATTTATACCAATAACGACAACAACAATAATAATAACCATAACACTAATATAAATACTCCCACTAATACTTCAACATCAATACTATCATCAACATACTAATATTAGCACATGCCACCACTATTACACAATGCCATTAAACATAATCAACCCAACCAGACTAGTACTATCAATAATAGTACATACTTACACTATTAACTTATTAGTGCTAATACTCCATGCACCACCACATAAACCAATATTCATACACCAATAATCGGTTCTCGAACATATACCAATATTCATACCTACAAATATAATCCATATGTATTCACTTATACATCCAAGTCATATCATAGTCAACCATATAGCCATCTACGAAGAAATTACTATGCATACAACAAAATTAATATACACACTACGGATGTACGCAAGCAAGCATACACTACATATCAAACAAAAATACATACCCTACTGTATATGACACTCGGGACATTACATGGGCGGTCAGGAGATGATCATATTAGTAGACAGTGGGGCCACCCACAACTTCATCTCCAGCAGGTTGGTGGGAGAGCAGGGACTACAGCTGAGCAGCACGGGGAGGTATGGAGTGATGTTGGGTACGGGACAGGTGACACACAGCACCGGGGTTTATCGCGGAGTGATCGTAACGATTCAGGGAGTACATATTGTCACAGATTTTCTTCCCTTGGAGTTAGAGAGCATCGATGTCATCATGGGGATAAAATGGCTGCAGACACTGGGGGAGACCAGGACGAACTGGAAGATGCTGAGGATGGCGTACCGGGATGGGGGAGGATAATGGTCTTACAGGGGGATCCCAGCCTCTTTCGTTCTTTAGTATCCTATAAGGCCATGTCCCGAGCGATCCACACAACAGGGGGAGGTTTTCTGGTCGAGTTATAGGCAGTGGCAGCAGCAGAACAGAGGGAGGACCAGGCACATGCGGTAGCACCAGAGATTGAGCAGTTGTTGGTTCAGTATGAGGATGTGTTTCAGACACCACAAGGGCTACCACTGCACAGAGACCATGAGCACGCCATCGTCTTACGAGAGGGCGTGTCTCTCATTAGTGTGCGGCCCTACAGATATCCCCAGGTGCAGAAGGACGAGATAGAGAGGTTGGTAGAGAACATGCTGCAGGCAGGGGGTTATTCAGCCGAGTACTAGCCCGTTCTCCAGCCCAGTTTTATTGGTTAAAAAGAAGGATGGCAGTTGAAGATTTTGTGTGGACTACAGTGCCTTGAATAAGGAGACCGTTGCAGATAAGTTTCCCATTCTGATGATTGATGAGCTCCACGGAGCTGCATGCTTTTCTAAGATCGATCTCAAGTCGGGGTATCATCAGATAAGGATGAGGGCAGCTGACGTGCCCAAGACTGCTTTCAGAACTCATGATGGGCACTATGAGTTCCTCGTCATGCCTTTTGGCCTGACGAATGCTCCGGTGACCTTTCATGCACTGATGAACAAGGTGTTCCGACTTTACCTCCGGAGATTTGTGCTGGTATTCTTCGATGACATCCTCGTGTACAGTCGCAGTGTAAAGGAGTATGTGGGGCACTTGCAGGTGGTGTTGCATGAGTTACAGGAGCAGCAGCTGTGTACTAATAAGAAGAAGTGTTTGTTTGGTCAGCTTCAGGTGAAATATTTGGGACATATTGTATCAACTGAGGGGGTGGCGACAGATCGGGCCAAGATCGCAGAGATGTTAGATTAGCCGATACCCACCACACTACGAGGCTTGCGTGGCTTCTTGGGCCTGACGTGGTATCACAGGAAGTTTGTCCAGTGGTACAGTTCAATTGCATGGCCAATCACAGAGCAGCTTAAGAAGGACAACTTCCACTGGGGCGAGGAGGCCACCAATGCATTTGAGGCCTTGAAGCAGGCGATGACGACAGTGCCAGTCTTGGCACTACCAAATTTCAGCGGGCCTTTTGTTATAAACACAGACGCATCTGGACACGGGTTAGGCGCAGTGTTGATTCAGGATCAGAGGCATATTACATATTTTAGCCAGACTCTGTCAGCACGAGCTAGGCTGAAGTCAGTAAACGAGCGGTAGTTGATGGCCATCGTTCTCTCCATACAGAAATGACGGCCTTATTTGTTGGGGAGGAGATTCATAGTAAGGACCGACCAGCGGAGCCTGAAATATTTACTGGAGCAGCGTATGGTCACAGAAGAGCATCAGAAGTGGCTCTCCAAGCTGGTCCACTACACCTTTGAGATACAGTACCGGCCAGGCTTGGAGAACAAGGCGGCAGACGCCTTGTCTCGTAGAGAGGAGCTCGCAGGGCTGGCAGCTATCTCCGTACCGGTTCTCCTAGACGGGGAGCCGTTGGGCAGAGAGATTGAGGACGACACAGACTTGACACAGATACGGGAGGGCACTGCAGCAGGGATCAGCAGAGTTTCCGGGATACACCATGAGCGGGCAGCGACTGTTATATCAGGGGAGACTGGTGATTCCCAGGGGCTCCACCCATATTCCGTTGATTTTCCAGGAGTTCCACGGCAGCGCCATCGGAGGGCATTCAGGTATACAGCAGACCTACAGGAGAATGGCTAGGGAGCTATACTGGCCATGGATGAAGAAGAATATTACCCAGATGATAGCAGAGTGTGACGTTTGCCAGCGTCACAAGTATATGGCAATGGCACCCGCAGGACTTCTACAGCCTTTGGCTTTACCGGAGAGAGTCTGGGAGGATATCAGCATGGACTTCATTGAGAGGCTTCCGCGATCAGAGGGCTACAACTCTATATTGGTGGTGGTAGATCGGCTCAGTAAGTATGCACATTTCGTGCCACTTAGGCATCCATACACGACAAAAAGCCCTAGACGCATCAGATAGTTCTGTTGGTGAGTTTGATGAGTTGATTTTTTTGTTTATATGATTTTGAAAATTATGTATAGATTACGGATTTCAAGGCATCATTTCATAGATACCGATGGATACCGAATAAGAATTGTTTCTTTTCTTATGATAAGGAGGACGTCTCAATTTTTATAGGTAATACTGCAGCATTCGAGGCTATTGGTATTGACTCAAGAATCAAGTTGTATGATGGAGGAGTGCATACTCTCCTTAATATATAAATGTTCTGAAGTTGAGAAGTTCATTGATTTCTTTGGGGACGCTTGATTCATTGGGTTGTAAGATGACGATTAAAAAGGAAGCCCTTAAGGTACCAAATGATTCGATAATGGTTATAAGATATAAGAAAGTTGGGACTTATATTTGTTGAAGTGAATAACCCATTATGTGTGATTCAAGTATTAGAGTGAAAAGTTTACAAGATGTAGGATTGACCTAATTATGGCATCTTAGGCTTGACCATATTGGGAAGAAATGTTTAGAAACTTTTAAGGATCGGGATTTAATTAAAGGTGTGAACTTTGAGATGTCAGAAATTTATTGTGTGTCATTAGGAAGCAAATGAAGGTAAGTTTTGATGAGTCGAATCACGATACGAGCGATATTTTTGAGTATGTGTGTTTCGATATTTGTGCTCATATACTAGTACATTATTTTGATGGAGTTGTGTGTTAAGATATTGAGTCATCCCGTATAGTTTTGATGATGAGCAACCATGTCATCTAATATATGAGTGTGAGTATATGAAACAAATCAAGAAGCACTTAAAGTATTAGTTAGTTCAACAATTCCATGTATCAAAGAAAGTAAGATGATGATATGATGGTGGAGTGCATACTCTCACTAAAATATAAATGTTCCGAAGTTGAGAAGTTCATTGATTTCTTTGGGGACGCTTGATTCATTGGGTTGTAAGATGATGATTAAAAAGGAAGCCCTTAAGGTACCAAATGATTCAATAATGGTTATAAGAGATAAGAAAGTTGGGACTTATATTTGTTGAAGTGAATAACCCATTATGTGTGATTCAAGTATTAGAGTGAAAAGTTTACAAGATGTAGGATTGACCCAATTTTGGCATCTTAGGCTTGACCATGTTGGGGAGAAATGTTTAGAAACTTTTAAGGATCGGGATTTAATTAAAGGTGTGAACTTTGAGAAGTCGGAAATTTATTAAGTGTGTGTGTCATTAGGAAGCAAATGAAGGTTAGTTTTGATGAGTCAAATCACAATACGAGAGATATTCTCGAGTATGTGTGTATCGATATTTGTGCTCATATACTAGTACATTATTTTGATGGAGCTATGTGTTAAGATATTGAGTCATCTCGTATAGTTTTGATGATGAGCAACCATGTCATCTAATCTATGAGTGTGAGTATATGAAACAAATCAAGAAGCACTCAAAGTATAAGTGAGTTCAACAATGCCATGTATAGAAGAAAGTAAGATAAGGAGCTCAAAGTGCCAAGAATACATCAATTTGTTATGAAGATATTATCTTGTGAGATGATGAGATTGTAATCTATTCAAAAAAATTGTATCATATACATGTATGAACTCTCCACATCTCCTATAAATAAAAGCCTGGGGGTCTCCCTCAGGAGACACATTCACAACACATTATCAGCACGCACTTCCTGAGGTTGGAGGCCCGAACATTGCAAATGAGAAGCTCGTAGTCCGCTACTTTGGGCATATGAGGTAGAGGTTGTAATGGTCCGAAAATTTAATGGGAGTGGTATGAATTTTTTATTATTTTTTCCTAAATTTTTTCTGACTATTTTCCTAAATTCCTATTTTCCTTAAGTTCTTCGCTTTCTTAGATTTTTCTTTTCCTTTAGCCTCGGCCCAGCCACCAATTATTTTCCTTTTCTATTTCTCTTTCTCTTTTCTTCTTAACTGTTATCTCCACTTTTGGAAAAAGCCCAAGGGTTCAAAGTGAGCTGGGGCCGTCACTATGTGCCACCCCACTCTGCTAGCAATCAAGTCATCCACAGTAGCTTTATGATCTCTACCTCGACTATACCTCCCACTATTGTCGCTGCCTATAGTAGTATCCTTGTGTGGACTCTTTCTATCAACCGACACTCCTTTACCAACATCTATACCGATCATGTGATTTGGAATAAGTACCTCTACTGCGTTGGTCAACTCATTGCCTTCACATGTTTTAGTACGTTCTAAAGCCTTCCTTTGCAACATCATCGACTCATCAGACATCACATGTTGACCAATCAAGATCTTTTTTGCATGTAGACTTCAAAGTCTATAACTCTCACCATCTTACATGCATCCCAACATGACATACTTCTTTCCTTTAGCGTCAAACTTCTCACCTTCCTCGTGAACGTAGACTGGACATTCAAACACCCAAATCTAAATCCAATAGCTGAAGATGAAATTTTGTTCACCAAATAAGATGTGATTGATATATCTTCAGCTTGAAATCCTTTCAACAAACTTGATGGAAATCTGAGATACCTCGTCTTTTCTAGAAGTGTCATATTCATCCTCTCATCACCTTCATTTGATTGTGGATCTCCTGGTGTAGTGAAGTACCTCTTTACTCCCTGCTCATGGCAGAATTCCGTGAACGTAGCAAAAAGAAACTTGCCACCATTGTCGGACCTTAGCACTTTCAGTTTCTTCCTCGTTTGACTCTCCACAAGGGTCTTCCATGTCTTGAACTTCTCAAACGCCTCCAACTTTTCCTTCATCACATACACCCAAACTTTTCTGGAGAAATTATCAATGAATGATATGAAGTAAAATACTCTACCTAGAGAGTGAACTGATGCATGACTCCAAACGTCGGTATGAACATACTCAAGAATTCGTATTGTGACATGCTTCCTCTCATCAAAACTAACATTTGTTTTATTGCCATGACATAATTCTCACAAAACTCCAACTCCTTGAAGTTCATCCCTTTAATCAGATCACGCTTCTTTAAAGCCTCCAAGCTTTTCTTTGCGACATGTCCAAGTCTAATATGTCTCAGCGTGATCGAATCATTCTCTAGCAAACACTCAACGCCAACACTGGAATCTCCAATCATCGTCGTCTCCTCCAACAGATGTAAATCCCTGACTTTTTTTACCTCTTATCAACACCATCGAACCCTACGATATTTTCAAAATATCATTCTCTATCATTACTTTGCAACCCATGGAATCCAACGCCCCAAAGAAACTAGTGTCTTCCTCAACTCTGGAACATGCCACACATTGGTGAGTATGCGTACTATGCCATCAGACATCTTGATTCTCACCGAACCAACAACAACCTTGCACTCTTCATTGTTGGTCATAAAGACTGATCCATGCCCATTCTTTCGGTAGGTATGAAAACACTCTATCTGGTGTCATGTGGAATGGCATCTCTGAATCCATGACCCAAGCATGATTCGCAACATTTGAAGAACTCGATGTGAGCACATTGCAGGCCTCCTCGATCATCATCTACCATGTCTGCACTATTACTGCAACTGACGATGATGCTGACATATTCTCTTTATCTCTTATTCCTCCTCTCTGGGCAGTCTCTTTTACAGTTTCATCTCTTCTTGCAAATATGATACCTCATGTCTCTAATACTTGATCTAGATCTCCTCATGTAGCCGCCTCTCGTGTTGCTTCACCCCGAAGCAAGCAAACCATGTCGGTCTGAAACTCCTTCACTCAAACCAACTCATGCCATCCAATTCCTGCCATCCGATCTCTTAACCCTCGATGTAGAGCCACGCATTCACGTCATCAAGCCCGAGAGTATTTTGACTCTAGATCATGGTGTTGACGAACGTTGTGCATCGCTTTGGCAACGACATGAGTAGAATCATCGCCTTATGCTCCGCCTTCACAGTCAATCTAATGGCCATCATCTTCATCACTAATCTGTTAAAGGTATTCATGTGATCCTTCAATGAGGTCCCGTCTCGCATCTTGAAAGGGAATAATGGCTTCAACAAGAAAGCTTGTTGGTGAGTGACTTCTTCAGATACAGCTTCTCGAGCTTCTCCCATAATCCATTGATCGTGGTCTCCTCGGACACCTGATAAATCACCTCATCCGATAAGCTGAGCTGGATGGTTGTCATCGTCAAGTCACGCATCTCCATCTTCTCCATTTTCTAGATATCCGTTGGCAACATCTCTGTGTCGTACACCACCATGTGGACGATCCTTCCTCAAGATAGACTCATCATGTATTGCCATATCTCGTAGTTTCTCTTGCCAGCAAAATTTTCATCTTGTATTATGTGTTGGATCTGGATCTAAGCCTAGAGGGGGTGAATATGATAATAAAAATTGTCGTACAACCCACGAGCAATCACAAGCAGTTATATCAGATGCAGAGTAAATAATAAGCAATCACAGAGTACGCAGCAGATTTACCCTGGTTCGGTCGTCCCTACGACCTACGTCCAGCCCCGAAAGCAAATACTGGATTAATAATGTTACTGGTACAACCTGTAGCTAGAGCACCCACGTCTCTACACTCACCTGGCTCTCGGTACCTGCACTCACCGGTGCTAAACAAAACTAATCCTAGTATAAGCTCTCACTTGACTAGCCCCAACTAGTCAAGTCTCTCTTGTCTAGTACCACACTAGACAAGACCCAAAACAAGTATGGTAAAGTTTTCCCTACAGATATCTATACACCAATACACAAAGATAACTAAATATGAGTTTAGAATAGCTCAGTGATGGTGTAGTCGTCTCTGTCAATCAGCTCAGCCCAGACCAAGTCTGACAGGATGTAGTCGTCAACGTCACGTCCTCCTTGGATTATGATCTAAGCAAGCTCCCTGATGAAGTTGCGGCCTTGTGATGGACACCCTTGAAGACACTTGCGCAATCAAGATGGATACTTCTCTTTGGGATATTGCGGCCAAGGTGTGTTCCCCCTTCCTTACTTGCAGCCTTATATGGATGGAGAGCTCTTGGAGTTGTTCAAGGAGGAGATGAAGAACCCTTGGAGAGGTTGCGCAATGTAGTTATGGCAATGAGCTTTTGGCAATGGATTGCGCAAGGATGAATTCTTTGGCTTTGGAGATAGGAGAAAGGATGATTTGGCCTTGGAGATGATTTGGCAATGGAGCTATACTACTTGCGCAATATGAGAGGATGCTTGGCAATGTTGCTTGGAGATGGCTATGTTGCGCAATATGGCTTTGGCCTTAGGATGAAGATGGTGCTTTGGCTTGCTTTGGCTTGCGCAAGGAGGAATGGAGAGGCTTTGCAAGGTTGCGCAATGGGTAGAAGGACTTGGACTTGCAAGTTGCGCAATGGCTATGAGGTTGAAGATTTTGGCCGGCCTCCCTCTTGGTTCTCTTGTGTTTTTGCCCTCTCAAACTATCTCTCTTTGGAAGATGGGTTTATATATGAGAGGATGGGATCAATTAGAATCAAATAGAATCCTATAATTGATGGAGATTGGAAGAAATCCTAACTTGATTAGGATTTGAATGAATCACCATTGGATATGGAGTTTGAATATGAATGGCTATAGGATTTGAATTTGAAAAGCTATATGATTTCAAATAAGATCTCATTTAATCTCTTATATTGATTTACATGAGATTTTCCATATCTCTCCATCTTTGCCCAAGTCTTCAATACGTATGTCTTTAGGATTTGATTCATGTACCAATTAATTTGAATCAATTCAAATATGGATTTGAATTGATTTTCTCCTTATATTCCTATCTTTGACTTAGTCCAATATTTGTAGTCATTATCTCCATCTTTGACCAAGTCCACTTTGTTAATGCATGGCAAATTCTTCATCATTTTTACTTAGTCTCTCTTTGAGTATTTGCGAGAGTGTCATTCCTGAAAACACTTAGCACACACATTAAATCGTTCACACACGTTTGTTATCATCAAACACGAAGTCATCGATCGTTGTATGCAACTACACGTTGTATCAAACATTATGTTCCTCCAACCGTCGCATATGAGCAACTTGCATACGAACTCGAACCCATTGCATTTCTAGTTGTGCCGTCTTTTGTAGAAGAACTCTTCTACATCGCCTTAGACTTGTTCACAACCCTTTGCTCTGATGCCACTTGTTAGGGAGATGAGAGATGACGATCACCTCGATCGATAATCCCGTAGAAATTCCAAGATCGTTGTGACAACGAACGAAGCAAACGGCGATTTGTTACAAAACCCGTAACACAAGTAATAATATGACAGCAATCATAAAACAAAAGAAATCATGCACCTGACACCAAAAATTCATACTGGTTCCACTTAATACTTGGTGTACGTCCAGTTTGAGAGATTCCCAATATTTTAATATCTTTGGAGTACAAGATATGATGCTTGGTTGAAGGAAATCAATCAAACTCGTTAAGAAATCGGAGCAGAAACTATGAAGAAAATCTCTCAACCAAGCCCTCTGGTTGTCCTCTATATTATTCTACAGGTAGCCGCAAACTTTACAGAGAAAACCGCACAAGAATCGATCAAGAATTTCATCAAAAATCTAGCCAAAACACCACTTACATAGACTAACGGGTTTGTGCGTAAAATGGTTTGGAATTGGATCCGAATCCGATTCATATTTGACGTCCAAGCCCGCATCCACTTCGGCGCTACTCTGGATCGTCGGATCATGCTGTGAAACACTTGATGCTCACCACATGGCTCCGGGCCGACCTTGTCGCCCGCTCCGAGCTTGGAATCGATGAGAGCTGTCAATCTGGGCACGATGAATACCCACGCTTATACGTGACAGGGCGATTGGGTCGCTTCGCACCCCCGCTTTGATGTCGGTGTCACAGAAAAGCATTGCTAGGCCGTTGGGCCAGCCCGCTTGCTCACGTGTCCACGTTGGGTCTCTCTCTGCCCGTGAGCTGCTGGGCCACTCCCATTCTCTATGATTCTAAATTAATTCGAGAATTAAACATGTGGGCTGGGCTATCATAATCCATTGATTTGGGCTCCAAAAAATCTCTAAAAATCCTGGTAAAGAGATTAATCCCGAAATATTTTTGGTATTTTGTTTCACATTTTTCAACATATGGTTGTCACGAGTTATTTGTGGTGGGTTGCCTCTATTTTCCTTTGGGTTTTTTGGGTATCATAAGGGTGTGTGTGAATAGTCGTATGTGGGTTTCTCCTTGTAATCCTTTCTGTAACTTTCGATATGCCTCAAGACACTAGTTTTCTGTATGAAGCTGCTGATTCAAGAGTTCGGGCTCTTGTTCGCATGTTATGGAATGCTCTCATTAGCGTTGTTCTTTAAACCCACACAATGGCATGAATTAGTAGGACCTATTGAGAAAGGTGGTACTAATGCTTATATGTAAAGCCATGATCAAAGGATAGAACCAGTGATGGATAGGTGAAGAAGAGATGGCTCTCTACTCCCCTCCCTAGCTCTTTATTGTGTGAATACCACTCCTTTCTTATACTTTGCTTTATCATCAGGCTTCAACTCGTTAGGCTTACACTACTTTATTACCAGTAAAAAGAGAAAAAGCAATGGAGGTGGGAACAGAGATGCATCCCTTTGCTGTTTTTCTACCTTCAAAACCAAAGAGCGATGATTCCTATGCAATCCCATCCAACTTTATCATAAGTGCACAATATTCTCTTCTGTATGATGGGTCCATTTTTGTGAGCTTCGAGGCATTGCTCTGAATTATGCAGCCCCTTCAACAATTCATGGTGCCAGGGCCAAAGATTTCCTTGGAATATTGTAAATCCCTAAGAATGATTTGCTTAGGAATTGTCCCTATTCTTGTGTGCTTCCATGCTTTGTCTCCTCTATTAAACATGCCAAACAATGGATCCCTTCATTGGGATTCCCCTACAATGGGATGTGTTTTATAAAGAAGGCTTAGTTGTAGCATGTCTTTAGGTGTGTGATTAATTTAGTGAAAATGCCTTTAAGATGGTCATCATCATTTGATCCCTAGGGGGCCTCTAAAGTTGTGAAAACCTTAGACTTTTTATGTTATGAAATTGCTGAAGAAAGAAGGCTGCTTGCTCTCATCAGGATCAGAGAACCAAGGCCCCAAATAATATCACATGGCATGGCAATCATAAGCTACTATTTCCTTTTCTTTCTCTGTGTGGCCCTACCTCCATGCTTATGTCTTGTCTTAAAGAAATTGAGGACCCCACTGCACAATGATGAATCAAACGTTTTTCACCAATTAAGGCCTTGCAAAATGTTTCTGTTAGATTTTTCTGCTACTGGCATTTTACGTGTTTTTGGCTTCCTTTCTGCACCAATTCACTAGGAACTTTGATCTCACTTACTTCTTGACGTAATGCATGATTGCGTTACTTGTGGGCTTATGAGAAAAGAAAACTCTAGAGTCATGGATCAGTTGGGGAGTAGTCGGTTAAGCCGTAGACGGAGTGTGGGACTTGGTCTCGTATAGCTCTAGACTCGCAGAATGGATGCATATGGTGGATAATTGATCCCAACTGACCAGCGAAGAAGGGAACCATGGCTATGTTCGACCCGTGTCTGGTTTCGTGTTCCCTCGATACGATGGAGATCGGTCATGGATCAAGGATAGGATGGTTCTCATGGATCCAACCACCTTTAGCTATGTATACCGAATGGGAGCTAGCAGTGTGGGTTAAGACAGGTCTGTGAATTCGCTGAGGCTCGTTGATTATGGTGACGACGCGACTCTCGTCGCCTGGTCGTTCGAAACCGATCCCGTGGAATGAGCATCCCAAGATGGTATCATCGACTACTTGGGTTTTGTGTTTACGAGTCTTGTATCAATAGGACTGAAGTGGCCACAAAGAGCCGCTTTAGGAAAGATGCAAAACCAAAAGAGACAGAATCCCAATGCGTGCCTCTTTAGTGTCTTTGATTGCTCAGGCGAACTTTGCATCTCATTCATCATCTAGCCATGGCAAAAAAATAATGCCATTTTTTTTTCATCACCAAAAGCAAAAGTGCAAGTTTTTCTTCCTATCAAAAGGAAACCTGTGGTGCAATTTTTTCACTGTGAAGCCCCATCTGGAATTGGTTTCAGTGATGATTGCAGTGAGGTTTGTAGGACCTTTTTTTGTGTTTAATGTGGGTAAATATTTGCTCTGTGAGCGTAGATATGCAATGAAATGGTTTGCTATGCCCGTTTTAAGAAAAAAGATGTGCATTGCAATGGTTTCTTCTTCTTGCCAAGAATTGATCTATAGATTTTTTATGACTTATTTATAATAGTTTAACTGACATCCGACAACAGCACTTGCACGGTAAAAAAAATTTATGCCCATCTGATACTGCACTGGGCGAGTCAATGATCACTCAGTTGTTTGAACATTTGAACGGACATCCCCAAAAGCCCACAGCTTCGGCTTAACAGCCCAGAGGCCATTATGTGAGGCTGACCGTTTCTTCATTTAATACGACAGCCCAGACAACCGAGCTGACTGTTGGGCTTCTTCATTTATAGCTTTACATATTAATTTATTATAAATCGATCGTCAATTCATTATATATGAGTCAACCCCCAACATGAACCCTAGCTGAGCCTATCCAAGCATATTCGATCCAACCTCAGGTACGAGCATAGTTTGATCAAAATGTGTTCATATTCGTTCATCTATGTTATCAAACATAATTTTATGTTCAAACGTGGTTTGCTTGGTTTGCCAAAAACGAGCACATACAAGCTTTTGCCTTTCCATATTTCGAAGCTTTTTTTTACAGCTCTGTATCTGTTTATTCTCCTGTAATCAATAGGATTTCTTATGTCTACATGCCCAATTAGCATTTATTTATAGAAATGATTATGGTATTTTTGGGCATAGTCCTACATTTGATATGGTAAGGGGTGTAGAATTATAACGAAAGGGATATGAAAACAAAGGATGGGAAACATGGGGAGATTTCACATCCATTTAAGAGTAGTTAATCCTCAAAAGCTCAATTGGCATCATTGCATTGGCTTAGTATAACATTGGAAATTAGGACAGATGATTAAGAGTCATGGTTACTCTAATCACCTTTTTGTCTCCATCTTGAGTGTTTATAAGGTGGGTATGGACCTTTTAACTTAAAAAAATTGGTATACGTTAGTCTGAAAGAACCAAAGAAAGGAATGAAAGATGCATTAAAAAAATAAAGTGCAGAGAAAGTTAAAGCTCAACTACCATCTTATCTTATAAAAGCTCCAAAAGAGACAGTGAAAAAACATTAACTATTCTGACCAACAAAATCAATACAAAAATGAACTCCAACATGCTCTGAAGCTCTTGCATGCTCAGACAATAAGATCTCCTTTATATCTTCGATGATTTTGTGTTTAAATAAAAAGTTAGTTCTTATAAGATTAGAATAATGGGTATGACATATGAGTCTAAGACTCATATACGGCTCCAAAACTCCACACATTTGCCATTTTTTTGGGAAGATATGGGAAATGTTAATTTTGATTTACATAGTCTAAAACCCTAATACATAAAATGAACCCAAAGAGTTTTGCATGTCCATTGACCCCGTTGCCAATTTAACGGTTTTGCATTAATAGAATTTTTGCAACGAGCGAAGAAAGAGGCAAAACCCCTTGGGTTCTGTCAGGGCTGAATTTCTGATGATATTTGTTGGCATTAGTGGCACTATATCTGGAGAGCTCAGTTTGTGGAATCTGGATTGTTTTTGAGCAGTTTGAGCACAATATTTGCTGAGATTGGAGGAAATATTTGCTGAGATTTATTGGTTTTATTTACCAGAAATAGATCCTTATTCTATGGGCAAAATATCCACATGAGATTTGTTTTAATCATTTTACCCGAAATAGATTCGGTGGTTCCTTGAATATGAGATTTCTTACCCGAAGTGATCCTAGAAATATTGGCGGATATTCTGCATTAAAGAGAAAGTTATTTACCCATAAATAGTGGTTATAAAATCTGAATGGGTTCATATCTGAATGGTTGTGCGGTTGAAGATATGTGCGGTTGAAGATTCTATATATGAATGTTTTCAGATCTTGCATTATTGTTTAGATCTTCTCCAGATATTCGGTGATTTGCTGACGAAGGTGAATGAAAGTATCAATCCACAACCGAGGTATGAAATATCCTATTTATTGGCCATGTTGTATATTATGTTGAACGTTATTATACAACATTATGTACAACATGCTGTGTCAGAAGGCTGGAATTGATTAGCGCACTTCAGCGGTTATCAAAGGTGGATTACTTCAGATCTCATGTTATCTCGTTTAGGTATTCTGGTATATTCTGTTGAAGATACATTTGGAAGTTGCAACATCTTGGTTTTATTGTTGTATCGGTTAGAGAGATTCTTGCTCGCAATATTTTATTGATCGGATCCTTGGAGATATGGGAAACTACTTGCCCGAAGTAGTTCCAGAAATTGTGGGCTGCCAATCTGCACGAGATCTGTCGAGCGAATTACCTTAACTACTCCGTGATTGAGGGGAAGCGGGGTAGATAGAGGTGCGTGCGGTTTTGCGGCAAAGGCACGGCTTTTACGAAATTTTTTTGAAGAACTCCGGGAGGAGGCCGACGGGTACGCACGTAGGATCAAGGGAGTTGATCTAGTCGGTTGTGCAAGGGGAGCTTGCGGGTAAGGGGAGCTTGCCGAGAATACTCCATGGGTTGGTAGAGACCATCCATCACGGTTTGTATTGAGGTGGAGGTTGTTCTTCCTAATAGAATCGCGATAACTAGTGATTGTACTCATTGATTATTTTAGTGGAGTATTCTGATTTTCTGGGCGTGGCCCCGCAGATGTAGGTGTGCGCACCGAACTGTGTTACCAAGTCTTGAGTGTCTCTGATTGGTTCTTGTTTTTAATCTTTGTGTTTATTTGATTATTCCTACGTACTGAAAATCACAGGTTCACCTGATATTTGGTGTTTTGTGGTTATAGAATATGAAGATGAAAGCGAACGATTTTGTTCCTCTAAAAAATTGCAGAAGTGGGAGTTATGGAGACCGTTAGCCTCATATGTCATATATGATACTCATTATTCTCTAAACAATAGGGTAAGTATGAACAGATGCCGAGGGTTGATGGCATGCGGCAGCTAGGGTCTCAAATTGGCACGTAGCTGCTTGTTTTTGCATGAGGACAGACATGCTCCTCATGTCTATGTTAAGATGGAAAGAAAATGTGGGCTTGATGGATGTCTTGCATAAAGAGAGATTCGGTGTGTCTCCGCTGGTTTCTTTCAACTGATTGTCCCCTTTCGAGTAAAGCACAGATGATGCCATCTCCTGTCAAAATTATCAGGCTGGGGAATAATGATATGAGCTTAGTTTGCTGTGTAGATCATCAGCTGCGCTCAGCAGCACAAGACAAAAACTCACCAGCAAAGAAACAACAACCTGGCTACATGAGAGAGAAGAGAGAGAGGAGACAGGAAGCAGAAAGAAAAAGAGCAAGTGGGCCTCCCTCTCTCCCCCTCTCTCTAAAATTCAAGTCTTAAAGTGTTTGTGGCGGGCAATTAGGGAAGCAGATGGAGGGGGGGTTTTCATGCGAGACCCGTGAGAATCAGATAGTTACAGGTTTGAGTCAGATTCTTCCTTAACTCCTCCCCTCTTGTGGAACTCACCCCCCTGTGTCTTTGTATTCAATGCTACTGCTTGTGCGTATATACATGTAAGCACTATTGTAAAACATGTAGGATAAAAAACTATGCGGCCATCTTGGTCGAGGTAAAGGCAAGAACATGAACTTGCTTGTTTTTACTTGTTTCTCGACCAATGAAAACGCGACACGTCACGCCAGTTTACTTGATCATTTTTTTAATACAGGTGCCACAGGTTTCATCAATCTTGTATATGTATATTGATTGCATTCTTTTAAATTAAATGAAATATATGAGACAGTGGATCGGTGATTAATGAAATAACAAGTAATGCAATTGGCTAGTTGGATGTTCCATTTCAATGAATGAAATTTTTTTAAAAACAACAAAACAACAAGAGAAATGAAATTTGATATGCATGCTATCGAAGTTAATGTATTATATGATGTTTGGCCTGATTTTTAGTATGTTGATCCTTCGTGATATGTAGTACACATAGAAAATTGGAAAAATAAAAATACTTGTATATTTGCTGTCAAAGCGGGGAAATTTCCGTGATGACAGCTTACATATCCATTATATCCATTATGCCGAAATATTAAAAAAATCATTTTAATTTAAAAAAATTGATACATCGAAAAACAATAAAGCAGCTCCAAAAAGAAAAGAAAAGTAGGGAGAGAAAATGTAATTAGCAACTGCTGTTGGCATTTTAATTAAAAATTTTATTTTTATAAATGCTCATAGAGGGCCCGTTGCCAAATTTCTCAAAATGTGATGCCATCGGGATACGAGAAAAAAAGGGCCTCCCCTTTGATATGCATGCTATCGAAGTTAATGTATTATATGATGTTTGGCCTGATTTTTAGTATGTTGATCCTTCGTGATATGTAGTACACATAGAAAATTGGAAAAATAAAAATACTTGTATATTTGCTGTCAAAGCGGGGAAATTTCCGTGATGACAGCTTACATATCCATTATATCCATTATGCCGAAATATTAAAAAAATCATTTTAATTTAAAAAAATTGATACATCGAAAAACAATAAAGCAGCTCCAAAAAGAAAAGAAAAGTAGGGAGAGAAAATGTAATTAGCAACTGCTGTTGGCATTTTAATTAAAAATTTTATTTTTATAAATGCTCATAGAGGGCCCGTTGCCAAATTTCTCAAAATGTGATGCCATCGGGATACGAGAAAAAAAGGGCCTCCCCTTTGAACGGCTTTTTTCATCACACTCTCTCTTCATTTTCTTTAAAATAAATTTAAATATTACACTATTCCACGTGGCAGGACGAGAAAGCCGGAAGCCAAGCACACTGTATTATCTAAACTCCAATTAGAATGCGTCAAATGTTTAAGATACTATAAATCCGCCTGTGAACCCGCGGACCCCCACAAAATCCAAACTAAATCCCAACATTTTCTTAAATTCCGTAAAAACAATAAAAATTACAAATTTAAAAGAAGCAAAAGAAAAAGAAAAAAAAGTAGAGTACGGGAACAGTGCGAGCGTGATCGCTTTCACTTTTACACTTTTTTTCCCTTTTTAATTCCCCTTCTTTTAATTCACAGACCCTCTCCTCTCTTCACTTCTCTTTGAGTAATTTCTTCAAACACCTCGCGAGCGTCTACAAGTTATGTGAAATTTGCGCTCGCCGTCGGCAATGGCTCTCGTCATCGACCCGCCGGCCCACCCGCCGGCCCACCGCATCTCTCTCACCTGCGACCGCCACCCGTCGGAGACCTTCACTGGCTTCTGCGCCTCCTGCCTACGCGAGCGCCTCCAGGGCCTGGAGTCCGCTTCCACGACTTCCACCACCCACCGGAACTCCACTTCCACGATCTCGTCATCCCTCAAGTCCATCTTCTTCAAGCCAAATCCGGCCGCGTCTTCTTCCTCATCTTCGCTCTTTCAGCAGCAGCAGCCTGAGCTCCGGCGATGTAAGTCGTTTTCCTTCTCCGGCCCTCGGCATTCGACCTCATTTGAACCTCAGCGGAAATCCTGCGATGTTCGAGGCCGCAACACTCTCTGGTCCCTCTTCAACCAGGACGGGGCCCCTTTCGCCGGCGCGATCGAGGACGCCGGAGATGAGATCACGGCCGCCGTGGATCCGGCCGCTGACGTAATGTCCGGCGAGGTGGTGGCGGAGGAGAGAGAGAAGGAGAATGAGGCGGAGCTGAGGCCGATGAAGGATCACATAGATCTCGAGTCGGAATGTCAAGCAAAGAAGCTGACTTTTTGGATGGCCGCTTCGGTGTTCAGCAAGAAGCTTCAGAAATGGCGGAGGAAGCAGAAGATGAAGAAGACGAAGAAGCAGGAAGAGGAGAAGCCCGACTCGAAGTCTTCCAGAAGATTCCGGGAGACTCAGTCGGAGGTCGCCGTCGACGCGCTCGGCCGGCGATCGTGCGATCTCGGCCCAAGGTTCTCGCTCGACGCGGGCCGGATCTCGTTCGACGACTCAAGGTACTCTTTTGACGAGCCCAGGGCATCTTGGGACGGCCACTTGATTGGAAACAATCGAGCTCTTCATCCTCGGCTTGCTCCGATGCTGTCGGTTGTTGAGGACGTGCCGACGCCGGTGGTCCAGCGATCGGACGGCCAGATTCCGGTCGAAGAGGATTCGATGGTCCCTGGTGGGTCCCAGCAGACGAAGGACTACTACTCCGATTCTTCTTCTAGAAGCCGGAGGCGGAGCTTGGACAGGTCAAATTCAGTGAAGAAACTGAGTGCTGAGCTGAATGAGGCGAAACCCGTGTCCAATGCCAAGGTGTCGCCCGCCGGCAGCACCGAGTTCTTCAGAGACTGGAGCTCGACTTCTTTGAGGGATGACCGGAGCGAGAGCTTCGACTCGGCTTTTAGGGATGATTTGCATTCCCATAAGCTTCCTCCGACAAAAAAGTCGAAGAGGTGGAGCAAGGCTTGGAGCATCTGGGGTCTCATACATAAGTTCGGTGGTAGCCGGGGAGGAGACAATGCGGTCGAGAGATCATTTTCCGGGACTTGGCCAGATTTGCGGGTGAACGGTTATGCAAACGGGTATGCAAACGGGAGGTTTTTGCGAAGCAACAGCAATGTGAGCTCGAGGAGTTCGATTCTTGGCAATGCGGGGCTCGGGAGCATGAGGAGGAATGGGCTGGAGACCAATGGGGTCGGAAAGAAGAGAAGGGACGAGTTCGTCTTGGAGAGGAACCGGAGCGCGAGGTATTCTCCGGGGCATGCCGATAACGGGATGTTGAGGTTCTACTTGACGCCGATGGGAGGCAGCCGGAGGGGATCGGGGATGAGCAGGTCCAACAATAATTATCATTCCTTTACAAGGAGTGTGCTTGGATTGTACTAAACCCATGGAGTAGCTTGTTTCAGGTTCCTGCCCTAAGTAGAGGTGTAATTGGTTATTTAGTTGTTTGGTTGGATAGAATGCTATAAATTCAGCATTGGGCTAACTATGTGATAATGATAATCCTGAGTATTATGTGGTTCCTACAAATTCTTTCTTTCAATTGCATTTGGTTGTTGTTTGCCTATCGCAAGATTGCATAGCAATATGGTAGAAGTTCAGTCTAATATTTGCTCATGTTTTCGTAATCTTGATTGATATGTCCAGTGTGTCGTGATAGACATTGTAATCTTGAATGTGCTTGTTATGTAGAATCCTTGTCATCGAAATCATGCTTATAGCTGTGTGACAGCAAATGTTGATCCGTGCGAGCTGCAGATATGCAAACGTTTTCAGTAATCATACAAACCGATCATGTTGTAGAACGTCAAATTTTGCAGTAGAGCAGGAAAATCTCATTGTTTGTCAAGTAATCGAGATGCATACGAGGCTACACACTAATTTGCATTCTCCGCGTATGTCTTTGTGCTTTACTATATTGTGCAAACTTCTCTTGTTACCATACTCCATGCTCTGCCAGTTATCCCCGATGAGCATGATCATCGTCGACACCCATCTCATAGCAACATTGCTGCCTAGTGTCGGGGATCCCATTTTCATGGGTTGCTTGCCTGCAGATTTCTGGTGTCTACTCCAGGTGGCCAAGGTATGTAATTCAGTTCGAATTCATAGTTATTCAGTAATTGAGTCAAACTATGCTTATCGACATGATGACCGATTTGGACTAGGAAAAGCCGAGTTTGCACTGAAGCAGTCTGTTCCTAGTTGCAGGCAGTGGAATGCTGATTTGTCATTCTCTATATGAACTAGTTTTGGCCGCATTTCTGTTACATATATCAGGTGACAGTATGTATGGCTTCTGGGGCAATTGTTGTTATATGCTTGGTGCTTACTGATTGTTTATGCTTGTCAGGCATTTCGCACATTTCATCATTCTAAACAGGAGATTCAAACTGTGGCCTTGCATCTCGGCCCCATTGGGTATTCAGTTCCAAGCAATGCACTCCGTTCAACCATCTATTTTGCAATCGGCAATCACTCGTGCCTCTGCTCACTGTCTCCCAATGCTCTGTCGGTTAGGCCCCTCGCTAACCATGAAACTGTAGGGCATCGTATTGCAGTCATCAGAGGTATGTCATTGTCAAGCTTCATGTTGTACCATCCAGAGAGAAGCAATTCACAAGGAGGGAGCTGGTAATTTGGTAGGAAGTTTGGAGGCTTAATATTTTCTTATCAGGAATCCAATGGGTTCTCCATTTTGGATTGCCTGCTTTTTTATATTCTTCTTGTCTAGCAAGCAGGACGGTATGTTTACTGACTTCCCTTTAATTTTGGCAGGAATCTGATGGCAACTCGTCATTTTGAGACCTGAAAACTTGCTTGATGCGGTTGATGCAGAGTCCGCAGCTGCTTGTTCACGGAAGCATATGAATTCCACACAATTCTACTGTTGAGCATCCCGGTCTGTTGTTCCTTTCTTGGATCTACAACAAGCATATTCTCTTTCTTTTTCCCAATTCATTCCAAATACCATTCAAACCATCTTGTTATACATGATAGCCTGATGTCACCGCAGGACGCTGGTGCGGCCGCGGCGGCAGAGGAAGAGGACGGGGGGAGGAATGAAGAGTGGGGAGGAGGGAGAGAAGGGATCGGCCGGGGACGCTGGTGGTGCTAGAGGAGGCTGAGGAAGAGAGTTGGAGGGTAAAAGATGAAAAAGTCAATGGCAACTCCGTAAATTTTGAATGGCAAACTTGTAAATAAGCGGTCTGTGGATTCAGCAATGAGAATTACTATGCGCACCTATCGTTTTACTTTGCGCATGACTGCTCCACCTCCGACAGCCCACTTATTTACAAGTTTGCCACTGGAATCACTCATCGCGCACAACCGGAGCGAATTTCCCAAACTGCTCCTAGGTGTGTGCGGTGAGTTAAATGGCCAAACGACGGCCGCCCTATCCGCCGGCCTCCAGCCCCCCTTTCCCTCATCCGACCTCCCCGGTCCCACCGTCGCCCCCTCCTCCGACATCGACAGCCCCCCTCTTCCTCTTCCGCCACCCACTCCTTCGATCTCCCCAGCATCATATTTCTCTCCTCCGACCTCCCCAGCGCTGCCCCCTCATCTGACCTCCCCGGCATCCCTCTCCCTCATCTGACCTCACCAGTGTTGCCTCCTCATCTGACCTCCCCAGTGTTGCCCCCTCACTTGACCTCCCCGTCCCCTCCACCATCCCCTCCTCCAACATTGCAAGTCCCACATCCCCCTCCTTCGGTGAGTCTGCGTCGTCCGCGGGGGGGGGAGAGAGATGGGGATAAAGGAGGAATGATGGTAAACTTGTAAATAAGTGGGTTGTGAGCAGGAGTAATGTTAAACTTGTAAATAAGTGGGCGTGCGCAGCTCTTGCATAACAGGCCATCATTTCTTAGTGCTCAAAGTTGATGGCCCAATATCTAAATGACTTCAACAGGCCAGAGAGCAGGTGAGATATGGACCGTAGTCTATACCATTAACTGGGCCTAAAAATCCATCCTTTATAAATTTTGCATGGAAAATGAAAGCTGGGTTATATTGTCACGTACGTAGATGATGGCACGTTTTTAATGAACTATACACAATTACCATATCCCCTGCTGAGTTGCATTGCACGCTCTTTCTATAGCTCTTCATTAAAAGCCCTCGATCTAACCTCTTAAATTGGGAACAAGATTCATGTTAAAAATTCATGCTAATGTTTCAAAGCCGGCCGACTACCGTTAAATAAGTAAATTTAAACAAGAATTACTTCCAAATCAAAACAAACGTGATGTGGCTTTTTGTTATAAAGATATTTTAAATTTTTATTTAAAACAAAAACTCAGAAAAAATGCAGTCCGTTCATTTATCATCACGTCGCTTTCACTTATCATTTCCCTGTTTGCTCTGCTCTACCAAAACTCAAAAAAAACCTCACCTTTTTTCTCCTCTTTGTCGTCTCCTATCCTTTCTGTATCATCGCAAATTTCTCGTGCTCTCAGTCTCAGTCACGTGACCACTCGCTTGGATCCCGTGACACCTTCGCTTTTCCACGACTTCACGTATATATCATCCCGAGACCGCAGAATCAGAATCAGAAACAATCGAAAGTTCTCAGCTTTCTTCAAGCTCTGGTATCAAATTGACTTAAGATTTTTGTTGTAGACAGATTCAATGGCGACCACAAAGGAGACAAATGGGGCTGCTGAGAAAATCGAACCGGCCGCGTATCCGTTGGCGGAGAAACCATCGGAGATCGCCTCGAACATCGCCTATCATTCTCGCTTCTCCCCTCATTTTTCCCCTCTCAAGTTCGATCCCGAGCAAGCCTTCTACGCCACTGCCGAGAGCGTTCGCGATAGCCTGATTCAGGTGAATTTTCCGACGGATATCGTGATTATATCTCCTAAAAATGGAATTTGACTTGATTTCTAATTGCAGAGGTGGAATGAGACGTATCTACATTTTCACAAATCCGATCCGAAACAGACGTACTACCTATCAATGGAGTACTTACAAGGCCGTGCTCTCAGTAACGCCATCGGAAACCTAGGCATTCGAGATGCGTATGCTGATGCATTGGTCAAATTGGGGCATCAGCTCGAAGAAGTTGCCGAGCAGGTACCAAGATACGTATTTTTAAAAAAAATATTCAATGTGGATGTTTGGAAAATAGCACTAATAGATTGATTTGTTCAGGAAAAGGACGCAGCTTTGGGAAATGGAGGCCTGGGACGGCTAGCATCGTGCTTTCTAGATTCGATGGCTACGCTGAATCTACCTGCTTGGGGTTACGGTCTGCGATACAGATACGGGCTGTTTAAGCAGCGGATATCCAAGGAGGGACAGGAAGAACTAGCTGAAGATTGGCTTGAGGTATCATGTTTATTGCAAGATATCGTGTAGTTGACAATGCTATACGTTTTCTAATGGCTTGCTTCGTTTTGTGCTGTGATTTACAGAAGTTCAGTCCTTGGGAGGTTGTCAGGCACGACATCTTATTTCCTGTTAGATTCTTTGGCCATGTCGAGGTCTCTACTACAGGATCGTAAGTGATAACGCTTGATACATTGATAGAGATCGATTTCGGATTTGAGAAGGAATCTTTTGTTTTATATGTGACGGGAAAGAGAGTTTTAGTCCTTGGGGAATTCTAATTAATTGAGTTTATTTTATTTTATTTTATTTGAGTCTTTTTGTTATTTAAGTTTGAGTTATTCTAGAAGTTTTAGCCCTATTAGATTTTAGAGCAAGTTGTCAATTTGTAAACATATTTAAAGGCCACAAACTTATTAGTTTTTTTATAAAGAAATTAATGAAAAATAGTTTTTGGTGCAAATCTTTGCTTTCTCCACAAAATTAAATCTTTTGAATTGGTGTGCAAGAGTGTGCTTGATTGCATGGGAGAGCGGTCTGAAGATTCTCAATGTGTGAGGCATGCGAGTCTGTAATCGTTAGATTTTCGTGGTGTGAGATCTGAAAAATTATCAAATCTATAATATACTTCTTTCCCAAATTTCCACCACCTCCCTTTTTGTTTTCGTTTTGTGTCAAATTGTTCTAAGAGCTAAATCTAGTTTGTCTTCTTTTCTTCTTCGTCCATTAAAAAATCTTTTGGTATGTCTTAGAAATTAAAAAAAAATCTTTTTAAGTTATTTTTTAAAAAGGAATCAAAAGAAGAAAAAAGCAAATTTTTGAAAAGATAACAAAAATGCAGAGAAAACAAAAAAAAAGAATTTTCATAAAAAACAGAGGGAAGAAAGAAGAAAACAAAAAAATGCAACACCCTATGTTGATATTCCCAATCGCATTTGCCGCCGCCGCCACTTCCAAACCCCACCAACACCGTATACGTCGCAACTACAATCACCACCACCCTATAACTGTTGGGAAAATCGCCAAATTGAGATCCCCACGGAAACAGTCAATCCTAAAAGCTGATCATGAATATAGGATTAGTAAAAATTGGATACTCAAATAACCCAACAGAATCCTTACGATCTTGTAAAGTAAAGCAGCAGACGAAATAGCAACAAATAAATCAAATCGCAAACATAAAGGTTTACCCTAGTTCGGTTGCGCACAACCTACATCCAGCAACTTCCGAGATGATTCCACTATCAGAGATGTTGAATCATTGGGCCGACGTTCGAGATTACTCGGTCGACAAATGATTATGGCCCACATGGCCCACCAAAGAAACCCGACACCTACTCAGTCAACGCCCAAAGGTTAGTCGATCGTTGAGTCCACTTCACTCGAAAGTGAGATTAAAGGCGGGCTCTTGAATCTCGGGAATGTGCACAATATTTATTCCTATTTATGGGAGAAGATTGTGGCCTCATTATGGATTAATTGGCAAAGGACTAATATTTTTTACTTGCGTCAAAATTAAGGATTGAGTTTTCAAAGTAACGATTGACGGAAGTATTTGTACCAATTTAGTTGCCAATTCAGCTATTGAAAAGACGAGACTAAAAGCTAAATCACGTCCACAGTCTTATAAAATTACATGAGTTGATGATCAATCACATATGGTTACCCCATGTTGTTTAGTGCATATCAATTTTTGAACTATCACGATAGCATTTGGTGTGATGCCATGCATATAGATGATTCATATAGTTTGATAGGTAGGCCTTGACTATGACTTAGATATTGCACATTTTGGAAGATCCAACACATATACATTCATATTTAAAGAAAAGAAATTTGTATTGACTCCTTGTAAACCCAAGAACATAATTGAAAAATCAAAGGAATGTGTTAAACCTTAGAAAGCCACTAATTCAAACATCTCATCGTAAGAGTCATAGTTCCTTAGAGTCTAACTTTGACTGTATTCCTATTGCATTCCATGAGCGTCTTGCATATGATTTGGGTGCCTTGTCTATCAGGACTTATGAAATTTTTGCAATAAACTTACTCACAAGTCTGTTACAGAATCAAAAAGAAATTTTCAAGAATGTGCAGTTATTGTTGACCAGAGGATTCGAGTTTGCCTAGATAGATTCGTACGAGATTCAGTGAAAAGGCTTTGCATGCATCATACAAGTTCTCAACGAGCTTTACTGAGTAATATTTCTGATGTGATTGAGTCGAGTATTTCACAAAAGCTTGAAGAGATTGAGCGCATTAAGTTCATCATCCCAGATTCTCCGCATCCCAAGAAAATTCTGTATGCTTTCATCTCTTTTGCTATTTAGAAAAAATTTACACATCTACAGATCCACATCTTTTATATTTCAAAGTCCATTGGCGCATCTTCGGCTACAAATGACTACTGCTACAAAGGATTGCTAAATTCTACTCAGTTATGTTATGCCCATCGTCGTTCATCAAGTGATGAATCTCTTAAGCTGGTGAGAATTATAAAGATCGAATTCGAATTTGAGAAGGAATCTTTTATTTTATATGTGATCAGAAATAGAGTTTTAGTCCTTGGGGAATTCTAATTAGTTGAGTCTTTTTTTATTTATTTTATTTTATTTTATTTGAGTCTATTTGTTATTTGAAATTGAGTTATTCTAGAAGTTCTAGTCCTATTAGATTTTAGAGTCAAGTTGTAAGCCTATTTAAAGGCCATAAACTTATTACTTTGTTCATGAAGAAATTAATGAAAAATAGTTTTTGATGCAAACTTTTGGTTTCTCCACAAAATTAAATAGTTTGCTTTTGTATGCGAGAGTGGGCTTGTTTGCCTGAACGAGAGATCCGAAGAATCTCCACGTGTGAGGCGTGCGAGTCGGCGATCCTAAGATTCCGGGATGTGAGATCTGAAAAATTATCAAATCCCTAATATACTTCTTTCCCAAATTCTCACAACCTCACTTTACGCTTCTGTTCTGCGTCATACATATCCTTTCTGAGCTTGTTTGATGCAGATACTGTAAGAAAATGTTGATTTACCATGTAATTAATGCCCAATAGAAATTTCCTTTTATTTATGACGAAGATATGATGAATAAATTTGTTCATAAATACATGCTGAATTTCTGTAATATAAAGGGAAAACTTTGGAAGATTGCCCATCTAAGCTTGCTTGCAGCTAATAATTATCACAATGGATTGATTATCCACTTTCTTGCCGTTTGCTTGCTGGCAGTAACCCTGCTTTTGGTTATGGATTATTTCTTGTTCTCTTCAAATTCAATCAAAACCATAGAGCCTCATACCAATGATTTTCTGCACTGATGTTGGCAGACGAAAATGGATTGGAGGCGAGGTTATTCAGGCACTGGCATATGATGTACCGATTCCTGGATACAAGACAAAAAATACGATTAGTCTTCGCCTGTGGGAAGCAAAAGCAACTGCTGAGGATTTCAATTTGTTTCAGTTTAATGATGGCCAGTATGAATCTGCTGCTCAACTTCACTCTAAGTCTCAGCAGGTCTGCTCTCTGTCACACAGTCTTAGCGTCTGTGTCCTATTTAAGCCTAAGCATGGTGGTCTACTATTATATGTGTTTGAAGCTTTTTCCATATCCCTGTAAATTTTTATATCCGTGAATCAATCAATATATTTATACCAGATATCATGTCATATGCAGACTTCTTTTTTATTCAATATATTTGGCAAATATGTAGTGCATATATCCAACATGGTAGGTGGCACTTCATTGTGAAAATTTGTCCATATTATTATACCATAATTATTTTTTGAGAATTTATAAGATATCCTAATTTCGCATCTTCTAGAATGATTATTATCATCATCAACACTCAAATACATGATTGGTTTTTTTTCTTTCATCTATGCTTCGGTCGTGGATTAGTTCCCTATAGTACAAAACCAGTATGTTCCTTTTCTTCACATTTTTACCTTTGTCTAGGTAATCTAATGCTTGTTCCTTGGTCATATACAAGCTCAAACCACATAGCCGATAAGTAGTTTTTTCCACGTATGAACTAACTTCTAGGATTGATTACATTGTCTTGTCCATGGTTTCTTTTTACAAGAAGTTGGCACCATATAGAGGATTCGTTTGCCAGTCATAAAATCATGCCTAGTTTTTATGGAGCTGTGTCACACAGTCATCAACATTTTGGTGGCTAATGTTAGAATGATAAGCTTTATCCTTATTTATTGTAAAAATTAGATTATTGCTTAGCAATTTTTTCCCTTACTGATATTTCCCTGACGAAACAATCAAATTATTCTTTGTAGATATGTGCTGTATTATACCCCGGAGATGCTACAGAAAATGGAAAGATTCTACGGTTGAAGCAACAATTTTTCCTTTGCAGTGCATCACTGCAGGTATGCCACAGTTCAAGATTAACAGCATGAAACGAAAGTGCATGCTTTTTATGTCTGCATCCTCCATTAAGGCTGTAGGATTATGTGATCTTTCATCAGCTGCATTAGAGATGGTTTTTTGTTTATAAAAATAGTAGGCAAGAATATGCAAATTATAAAGATCCTTGATTTTGGCGTTTTCCACACTTAAGTATGGAATGCTGGTCAAAACGTTGCATAGCATGTTGATTGATTTGGCCGTTGGATAGTGCATTATGTTAGAGGTTATATTTATAGGCAAAATTGTGTTTAAACAATTAATTTTGCTCCAACTTCAAGATGACTGATGCCTAACTACTTTCACATTTTGTATCAATGCTGTAGGTCCTCCTGCTCTCAATTGGCCTTGTATTGTTTATGACAAGCCCATTGCTTGTTGGTAGATCCTTTTTCTTGTAAACTGGCAACAAGCTAAGAATGTGGTTGTAAAAGTGACTACCAAACATTGTTGTCGTCACTTATCACAGCTTTGTTGAACTCCATGTTATCTACTTTGGTCTTTCCTGTTTGATCTCTGATGCAGAGTTTAACTCTCAACAATCTTATGGAACAAACTGCAGGATATCATTATGAGATTCAAGGAAAGAAGAGAGGGCAAAGGAACATGGCAGTGGTCAGACTTTCCAGACAAGGTTGCTGTTCAGTTGAATGATACTCATCCGACTCTTGCAATACCAGAACTGATGCGACTACTGATAGATGATGAGGGGCTTGGTTGGGATGAAGCTTGGGATATAACGACAAGGTAGTCAGTGTTTATGTGATTAATTTTACCTGGTGGACCATGGCTTAGGTTGCTCAGATTTTCAGTAGTCTTCAAATTAAATATGCATTTGTTTAAATTGAGAATACCAAGTCACTTACTAGAAAATGAATAATGTGACATATATGTCCAGGACAATTGCGTATACAAATCACACGGTTCTTCCCGAGGCACTAGAGAAATGGTCACTTTCTGTAATGGCTAAACTGCTTCCTCGTCATTTGGAAATCATATCAGAAATCGATAAGCGGGTATGCTGCTTACCCTTTTGTTTCTCCCCTGCATTTGGAATGTCACATGGTTCATGAATGATCCAGTTCTTAACTCCCATTTCTGTTCAGTTTTTGGCCATGGTTATGTCTGCCTTTCCTGGTATGGAGAGCAAGCTTGCCACTATGAGGATACTTGATGATTCCAATCCACAGAAGCCTGTCGTACACATGGCTAATTTGTGTGTTGTGTCTGCGCATACGGTAAGAGAGCTCCATCACCATGATGGAAAAAATCCTTAATGCATTATCAGATCATACTTAATGCGGTAAAATCCAGATAAGATGCAAGATAATGGCAACACTGCCTTCAAATGTTTGGAAATGTTTGGACCATGTATGGTTCATTAAAAAAATTCGGATCTTCTGTGGCGTCAAAGCTTCCAAGTAGGCTGAACTCAGTGCCTAAAATTTTACAAGAACTCAAAAGTAAATCTCTCATACACAATAGATGGGAGAGATATTTTAATGACTGTTTCCAGAACCAGGATAGTTCCCTGGTAAATGTGGTTGAGAATCAATTTGAGTATGTCATTAGGAAAAACTGTGATCATATCCAAGCTGTGTGATTTCTTTCTTTATTTTTCACTGTTGGAATTGATTCTTAAGAATTAATGATACTAATGAGCTAATTATTCCTCATTGAGAGAATTAGTTTACTCCCGCTAGACTAGTTCTCTGTATAAATAGATGGGTTACACCTTGTGTTACGGATGGATAGGGAAAGGTAGCACCTTTCGAAACCAGCATAATTACACTCTTATTACAATGTGGTTGAGATCCCAACAGCATGTTTCCATTGCAAAATCTGGCGATATTCTTCATCTACTTGCATGATTTCTTCTTGTTCTTTCAATGTCAGAATTGAAGCCTAAGAATTATTGTCTTGTTGAACTGGTCATTCTACATAGCATGCTTTATGCTGCCATTACATTCTGAATGGAACCTTGTCGACATTTCTCACCGGCATCATGGATTTTTTTATTTAGCCAATTCATTATTCAATATACATGCACAAACTATAGCATAAACTTCTTTTACAGTTATCACCATCTGGATAGTATAAAACTAGGATGAAACTCAGCAAATGCTTTTTATAGGTAAACGGAGTTGCCCAACTACACAGTGACATCCTAAAATCAGAGTTATTTGTGGATTATGTCTCCATATGGCCTGCCAAATTTCAAAATAAAACAAATGGGATTACGCCTCGTAGGTGGCTCCGCTTTTGTAACCCAGAATTGAGTGGCATAATTAGCAAATGGCTGAAAACAGATGAATGGATCACTAATCTTGACCTCCTTACCGGGCTTCGTCAGGTATGCTTTATACACTTCAGATAATTCTTTACAAATTCTTTTCATTGCATTGCGTACTCTGTTAATTGGCCTTCTACCCAACAGTTTGCTGACAACGAGGAGTTGCATGCTGAGTGGGCTGCAGCCAAAATGGCCAGCAAACGTCGATTAGCACAGTATGTATTGCAAGTGACTGGTGTGACAATTGACCCCAATAGCTTGTTTGACATTCAAGTTAAACGCATCCATGAGTATAAGAGGCAGCTGCTCAACATTTTGGGTGCAGTGTACAGATACAAGAAATTAAAGGTACAGATGGATTTTGCAATATCTAAATAAAGATGTCTATGTAAATTCTGATATTTCAAAACTTGAGATCCTATGCATTCCTTACCTGCTTATATATTCTTGCTGCCAACCGTCAAAAATCAAATAAAATAAAGTAGATTACAAATCTATCTGCAATAATGCCTTCCACCAATGTGGTTCAAAATGGACAAATTGAGATGTTGAGTTTTGACCTTTATTTCTGATAATATGCATGCATATATTTTGAAAACATCTGTACCCCAAATTCAAATTGTCAGCTGCTGTAATATGATTTGTGATCTTTTTCCGGCAGGTCTCTTAAGGTCGATGTTAGCAATTGGTGTTACTGATAGATTCTTACATTATTATTATCATTTTTTGCATTATTATTCATGATCAAAGGGTTGAAGTCAAGTTAATCTTTTGGACACAGAAGAGTTTTTAATATTGCAGATGGTTTTTGCAGGAAATGAGCATTGAAGAGAGAAAGAAATCGACCCCCCGCACCATCATGCTTGGCGGAAAAGCATTTGCAACATACACCAATGCTAAAAGAATAGTGAAGCTGGTGAATGATGTTGGCACAGTGGTCAACAATGATCCTGCGGTCAACGGTTATTTGAAGGTATGGCAGATTTTCTGGGCCATGCAATTACCCCTTTTGTCTTGCACGCCACATGGAGATAAACTGACAAAAGGATAGCATTCTCTCAACCGTAAAAGGCCTATATTTTAAATAATAGTCTCTTTATTTCTGTTATGCTCTTTCATATACTGATGTTGATGTCTTGCTGAACTTTGTGATTTTGTTATGTAGTTCTATGGGTTCAATCTTCTACGTATGTAATCTTCTCTTTTTGCCTTTGGATTTCAAGTTTAACCAATGTGTGCTAGTTCAGAAAATATCTACTGTAGTTCTAGTGTCTTCCTTCGCGGTGATTTGATTTTGAATCCTTTCTGCAGTATGTTTGCTATTGTGTTTCTTTTACATTTCGTTTGTCTTTAAGTTTGTTCACTTTGCAAAGAGTAAGTACATGGATCTAGGCATGTATATAATATTTCTCAGACACATATTCACCTTGTTATTTTCTATATCTATTTAAACGTCCTAGTTTATTATCTAATTAACTGACATAAACCTCCAGGTGGTATTTGTGCCAAATTACAATGTATCTGTCGCCGAAATGCTCATTCCTGGCAGTGAGCTATCGCAACACATCAGCACAGCCGGCATGGAGGCAAGCGGAACAAGCAACATGAAATTTTCACTGAATGGTTGCATCATTATTGGAACTCTGGATGGTGCCAATGTTGAAATTAGAGAAGAGATAGGGGAAGATAATTTCTTTCTTTTTGGTGCCAAAGCAGATGAGGTTCCAAAACTGCGAAAGGAACGAGAAGCAGGACTGGTAAGGGATCTTGGTCGTTAAAAGGAATAAATCGCTTCAACTAGCACACAACATCATATATAAGACAAGTCCTGGATTATTATTTTTTTCTTTTCTTTTTTCTACTTATATGATTATATCAATGCTAAGCACTTGTAATAGGCTTCAAAAATTATGCAGCATTAGTTATATGGGTAGATGGCATGCACTTTCTGTAAACTTATAAAATCATATTGGCTAGGAATTGCAACTATATGAGCCTAATAAGTTTAATTGGTATGTTTTACTTATTGCAGTTCAGAGTAGATCCACGATTTGAAGAAGCCAAGCAATTTATAAGAAGCGGCATGTTTGGTACCTATGACTACAACCCTCTCCTAGACTCCTTGGAAGGGAATTCTGGTTATGGACGTGGAGATTATTTCCTAGTTGGTCATGACTTCCCAAGCTATATGGATGCTCAGGCCAGAGTGGATGAAGCATACAAGTAAGTTGCACATTGACTTGAGTTGGTTTGCTAATGTCCTGTGATCATTGGCCCAATGTTTTTGCATAGAGCTAGTTGTCATTCTGTCTAGATCTGTATCAATTCCCTTTCATTCACACCAAAAAAAATTCATGCATTCAATAGACCAAAATGCAAAGAAAACTAGATGGTTTAAATGGACACGTTAGTCTGTACAACATAATGAGTACTAGGGATGTATTGTACAACATAAGTACTGGAGATGTATCATTATATAGAGCTGACAACGTCCAGGTTTAAGAGGTGCTTGGAGGACAATTTATCTGAAAGATAAATTGAATAAACATTTTGTTGGGGGCGATTGGGATCATCTATCTTGGGCTCATATGTGTTATTGATATGCTTATCAAGAAGACAATCGTCCTATGAAGTTCTAAGATCGTTGAACCACTAAACAAAGCTAAAGATTTTCTTTACAACACATGTAACATAGTATGAAAAGTTACGCAAAACAAAAGATAAACATGCACATTATACCAAGATTTATACTGGTTTTACTAATACTATTCAATACTAGGTATACGTTTAGTTGGAGAAATCACTAATGCTTCAATAATATTGGGTTACAAGTTATGGTGTTTGGTTCAAGAAAATAACCAAATCTGTTAAGTATTCGTACAAGAAAACAATAGAGAAATCACCCTTTTGACTTTCAAACAAGGATCTCTTGGCTCTCAGGTTGACCTCTGTATTCTCTACAAATAGCAGCAAACTTGTACAAGAAATTCGCATTTGAATCGCTCAAAAACCTAGCTGAAACAATGGTTTAAATACCTTTACAAAATCATAACGGGTCTAGAATCCAAATCGGATTCAGATACGCGCATGCCCGTGCCCGTGCATGTGTCTGCACTTACATGCGCTGCACGCGCCTGCATTTGCAGGCCGCATGCGCTTACGGGATGCCTGCGTCGCGCATGTGCGGCTCAGTGGGCCGCACAGTATAGGCCGTGTTGTGGGCTTTACTGTTATGATTTTGGGCTTCAGAAAATCTTCGTTTTGGGCTCCAAAAATATCCAATAAATCTCTAAAAATCCTCATAAATTATAAATTAATCTTGAGATATTTTTGATGATTTGTATCATATTTTTTAACGCTCGACCTTAATACAAACACACCACAAAGCCCAAACCAAGCCAAAAACTCAATATCATTCATCTTCAAAAATACACCACCACTTTCTAAGACTAGTGCATGTGGCTAGTTGCTTCGCACTAAACATCACTAACTAAACGAGTGTCCAACGAATCCTCTTGTGAATGTGAACCTTCGATTTCATCGTATCTCCTGAATACATACCTAAAGCAAAATATGTAGTATCTCTCTGTGTCATCTCAATAAGTTTGAGCCCCACTAAACTTCACCACTGATCTGTCTACCATCAGATTCTCCTTCTCGTGAATTTCTTTAGGATGTGTTATCATGTTGATATCTTTCATATCACACATCCGCTCCAAGTTTGTGTCTAAACTAATGCATCTATTACAAACCTATCTATCGTAGGATCTCCATGTGCATGCAATGCATAAGCCAAATTCATGTAGTCCTTATAGCGAGATGGAATCTTCACGATGCGTCGCCTTCACTCTGTTAGCAATAGAGACATTCACAGTAGCTCTAATATATCCACCTTGAGTAGAATTTACATTACCATCGTTGCTTGTAGTGTTATCCTCATATAGACTCTCTCCATAAATTGACCCTCCTTTACCAACATTTGTATCGATGCTACGATTTGGATCCAAGTACTTCCACCTCGTTTAGCACTTCATTGCATCCATCTGTTTAGATATTTTCTGAAGCCTTTTCTTGTAGTACTGTCGACTGATTAAATATCATATATCGACCAACCAAGATATTCTTTGCATCTGAACTTCAAAGTCGGTAGCACTCGACACTATTCATATATCCTAACATGACACACTTCATTCACTTGATGTCGAACTTGTCACATTCCTCGTTACCATAAACTAGACATCCAAATACCCGACTGTGATTTAGATCCATTGGCTTCCTTGTCCAAATCTCCTTTGATAGCTGAAAATTGAATTTTATTCATCAAATAAGCTACTGTAAATATAGTTTTCGGTTCAAAATCCCTTCAACAAACCTAATGTAAAGTTAAGTCACCTCGCCTTCTCTAGGCTGTCCTATTCATCCTCTCCTTAACTCCATTCAACTATAGAACTCCTGGTATAGTGAAGTGTCTTGTTACTCTGTGCTCATTGCAGAATTATCTATACTTGCAGAAGTAAATTCGTCGCTATTGTCGGATCTCAGCACTTTCAGCTTCTTTTCCATTTGACTTTCCCAAGAGTTTTCCACGCCTTAAACTTCTCAAACATTCTCGACTTTTCCTTCATCGCATACACACATACTTTCATGGAGAAATCATCGACGAATGGTTTGAAGTAACGAGCTCCACCTAGAGTGAACTCGTGCAAGACCCCAAATATCGATGTGAACATACTCACGAATACCTCTTGTGACCAAAACTAACCTTCGTTTGCTTGTCATAGACACGATCCTCTCAAACCTCTAGCTCCTTAAAGTTCGCCCTTTTGATCAGACATGCTTCCTCCAAACCTCCAAGTTTTTCTCCTCGATATGTTCAAGTCTGAGATATCAAATCATGGTCGAATTAATTTTCTATGAACTCTCAACTTCGACACTGGAACCTCATATGATTATTGTCTCCTTTAGTAGATATATGTCCTTGACTTTTTCACTTCTTGTCACGACCATCGAACTCTTAGATATTTTCTGAGCTTCCTTCTCTATCGTAATTTTGCAATCCATGGAATGCAACATCCCCAAAGAAATCAGTGACTTCCTCAACTCCGGAACATGCCACGCGTCATGTTAGTAAGTGTGCACAACATACCAAATATCCTGATTTTCACTGAACCAACTCTACCAGACTTGCACGCTTCATTATTGCCCATAAGAACGGACACATCCTCCTTCCTCTGGTAGGTATGAAAAAACTTCCTATTTGACGTTATACAACGTCCCTGAATTCTTGACCCATGCATGATTCTCAACATCTGACGAGCATACTGTGAGCACATCGTAAGCCTCCTCGCTCTTCATCGCCTCCGTCTGTACAACTGCAACTGACAAAAATAATGGCATATTCTTCTTGTCTCTGTTTCTCCTCTCTAAGTAGTCTCTCTTCTAATTTTCGGGTTTCTTGCAAATATAGTATGTTGTGCCTCTACTCCTCGATCTCAATCTCCTCGTGTTTTGCCTTGAAGCGAATAGGCACTTGTTGTATGAATCTCCTTTGCTCAAACCAAATCCTTTTATCCAATCTCAACTCCTTGTTGTAGAGCCATGTCTTCACATCATAAAGACTAAAGTATCCCGACTGTAGACCATGGTGTTGATGAACGTCGTGTATCGCTCTGGTAACGACAGGAGCCGAATCATTGCTTTATGTTCCGCCTCTACAATCCATCCAATGGACTTCATCTTCATTACTAATCCATTGGAGGTACTCATATGCAATGAGATCACGTCTCGCATCTTGAAAGTAAAAAAGGTCTTCAACAAGATTAGTATGTTGGTGTGTGACTTTCAGATACAGTCTCTCGAGCTTTTTCCATAATCCGTTGACCGTAGTCTCCTCGGACACCTGATAAATCATCACATCCAATAAACTGAGCTTGATGGTTGTCATAGCTGAATCATCCATCTTCTCCCTCTTCGAGATATCCGCCGATAATTTGTGTTATACAGCATCATAGGGGGCCCGATCTTCCTTAAGATCGTCTTCATCTTATACTGACATATATCAACATTTCACTTGCCATCAAACTTTTCAATTTTGTATTACGCTCCAAACCGTCGTATACGAGCTCCTCGTATAACTCGTATATCGGCTAGAACCAATTCTTTTTCTAATTGCATCACCTTTTGTAAAAGAACTTTTTGTCATTGTTTTGGACTTGCTTCACGAAACTTGCACTGATACCAATTATTGGGGGTGATTGAAACTTGCACTGATACCAATTATTTGGGGGTGTTTGAGATCACCTCTATTGGGCTTCTATGCCATTTTGATAGGCTTGTCAAAAATACAATCTTCCTGTGAAATTCCAATATCGTTGAACCAACGAACAAAGATAATGACTTTCTTTACGAAACCCATAAACATAGCAATATATATGAAAAGTAACGCAAAATAAAAAAAACATGTTCCTGACATCAAAATTTATAATTGTTCAACCCAATACTTAGTTTTTACCGATTATGTCATTTAGTTCAAGAGAACAACTAAACCCACTAAGAATTTGAAGAAAAAACAATGACGATACTACTCTTTTGGCTCTCAAACAACCCTCACTCGGCCCTTTGTTTTAAAATTCGCACCCAAATCGATTAAACCCCTTGCCGAAATAAGGGTTTAAATACCTTTACAAAACCCTAACGGGTCTGGAATCTGACCCGCACGCTGCGCCTGAAGCCCGCATCTGCTGGCTGCGTCCGCTCGCATGCGCACGAGCTCACGGCCAGACCGCCTGCTGGCTCGTGCATCGCACGTGTGCAGCTCAGTGGGCCGCATTGTGGGCTTTACTGTTTATGATTTTGGGCTTCAGGAATTCTATGTTTTGGGCTCCAAAAAATCTCCAAAATCCCCTCAAAAATTCTAGATTAACTTTGAGATATTCTTGATGTTTTGTAACACAATTTTCAACGCATCTAACATTCTTATATGCATGTAGAATCCATTTGCACATATTGCGAATTCTGCCAAAAAAAAAAAAGATTTGAACAGCGACATCCTAGGTTTTATGGAGCCCTTCGGTTTTCATACCTCATTAACCAGTCATTTGGAACCGCATGTTGATGTCAGTTTGACATATGATCATTTTAAACGCTTGGCTGAAAATGATGATATACTAAGTGACACTGATCCCATCTGTGTAAACTGCCCTCGTAGTCGAAACGCGTATACTCGGGTAGAATTTCTTCTACCCGAGTATCTTTGACTGTTGCATATTGCATTTTTTTGCCAAGCACTGGGTATAATCTTGTACAGTAACCTCAAATCGCGACGTTTTCAGGGATCGAAGAAGGTGGCTGAAGATGTCCATTTTGAGCACCGCTGGGAGCGGAAAGTTCAGCAGTGACAGGACCATCGCTCAGTATGCAAAACAGATATGGGGAATAAGCCCGTGCTCTGTGCCATAGGGCTTTCGTAGAAATTTACCACTTCAGCAATGTCAGTTCGTAGAAGTGCCCAGCTTTGTATGAATTAACGACGTCCATGTACCTATACAATAAAGCATAATAAATCCAGCAAAGCCCGCAGCATTTAGAAATCTACAAATTGTGCTGGACACGCCGTTCGAAATGCTGCATTGCAGCCAAATTAGTTGGTTTTAACCATGAGTCTCTCTTTCAAATTTGTATGCCAATGCAATTACCTTTTGCTCAAACATGGAACAAGCCGCATGCATACAGCTAGCAATTACGTACAAGCAAGATCACCCGATCCCTCCAAATATTACCTATCAACATTATATTGAAGCAGCAACCTTAACTCATAAACTAGACTACTTCAAAATAAGCACAGAACATTGATTCAATCTCCAGCAACGGCTGAGACAACAATATCAACTCGTTAGAATCAAAAAAAAAGCCACAACGCACTGCAACTTGAGGCTGAAGCAAACAGATAAATAACATAACATAATAGTTCAGTGAAGCAACACAAACAAATTTGTCGTCCATACACAAGCTTATTACCGTAAATATGGCTTAACAATTACTCAGATCTGGAACCTATGCTGCGGCTATGGGAGTAACTTTCTCTAGAATGCCTCCTCTTGCTTCGCCCAGGTGATGCGCTGCATGAAGAGGAGGGGCTCCTCTTTGATCTCTTCTCTGCAGGGGAGTAGCTGCGAGAGTAGCTCCTCCTCGATGATCTACACACCACTGGGGACTCACTCCGTGAATAGCTTCTCCTTGACCTCCTCTCTTCTGGTGAAACACTGCGTGAGTGGCTCCTCCTTGATGTTCTTGGCCTAGGTGAAACACTTGGGGAGTAGCTCCTCCTCGATCTTCTCGGTCTTGGGGAGTAGCTCCTCCTCGATCTTCTCGGTCTTGGAGAAATGCTTCGCGACACAGACCGGTAATAATGCCGGCGAGAGTAGGGTGACTCCCGGCGTGCAGGAGAATAGGACCTTGAGTCACGGGAGAAGGATGGACGTCGGCTTCTGATTGGTGAACGTGACCGGCTGTAGCGTCTGTAAGGGGACCTGGACCGGGATCGAGACCTGTACCTCCTGCTGTGGTACGGAGAGTATGATCGCGATCTATGCCTCCAGTAGTAGTATGGGGAGTATGACCTGGATCTATGCCTCCTGTAATAAGGCGAGTATGACCTGGATTTGTGCCTCCTGTAATAAGGCGAGTACGACCCGTCCCTATCCGAGAAATAGCCTGGTGATCGCCCCCTATGGTCGGGAGAATATAGTGGAGAATGATGGCGTTCTACGTGCACGTATACAAAATAATTAGCACACATCATATTAGAAATAAATAAGCGAGAACAATAAATATATTTAGTGCCGGGCAATACAAAGCTTACCAATTCTCAGACCCAAATACCGGCCTGGAGTAGGGGTTCGCCCACGTCGTCTTCTGGCCTGGATACACAAAAAAATTGACGGAAAAATCAAAATATGGCAATAAATCAGTTCTGGAAATACAACAGACGAACAGATACATGGAGGAAAGCGAAACATCATGTGCAGCAAAGAGAATCGTATCCAAATGAAAATCGTAACATAATAAAATAAAGGAATTGATTTGTTCAAAGTAATGCAGGGCATACAACCCTTTGGTTAGTCTGATATTGGCCTGAAGTTTGACGAAGAGCTGCTACACACAGCTACCCTGCTGCTGAACACACTTAAAATGAAGACATTTCTCAAACTCGATAAGGAAAAAAGATACGACCTGCATCTCATGAACTGCTGCCAGTTGAGACCAGCTGATCAAAATTACAAACCAGAATTAGATAGAGGAATTACCTTCTCAACAGTAATAACACGGCCTTCCAGTACAGATCCATCGAGATATTTAATGCAACGATCTGCATCCTGCACGGTGGCCATCGTAACAAACCCAAACCCACGGGATTCCCTCGTCCGGGGGTCCACTACAAGATGGATATCAGTCACCTGCAAATTGTCATTAAGGGCATAATACATATGTTAGTTATCAAAGCATCATGTACTGCCTGCGTGATGCAGAGCACATCATAAACCTTGTGCATTACAATTTGCAGTGACAATACCTAGAGAGACCAAAACAAATGAAGGCATGAAAAATGCCGACAGATTTTGTGAATACACTAAGCCACTGATATTTAGGTGTGCAACTGAAATAAAAGGGAAAAAAATGAACAAAACTATTGATCAACTTTAAAGAATTCCCAGGCCCAAAGAATGCCATTTGGGATAGGTAGCACAAACACTACAAATATGAAGCCGGGTTGTGTTGGACACGTGTCGGACATGCGTGTCGGACAGATACTTCTATTTTGAATGTAGATTTTAAAATTTGCCCCAAGTTTTGTTGTATCGTGCTGGGTTTTCCCCATATCTAGTGTCCGCCTAAGTGTTGGTGTATCGTGTTGTCGCCCGTGTCGCATATTTGTGTCTCTTATCCGTGGTCTCGTTTAAGGCGTTTCTACATTGTATTTTGTTGTCCTTGTGTCTCATGTTCATGTCCGTGCCACCATAGCATTTGGGTGTCCAGAAAGTGGAAGCAAAAGAAACTAAGTCATAGTTTTATCACTTTACTTGGATGTCCTCTCTCTCAATTTCAAATGAAGCAGTTCCAAACACAAAATAAATAAAAAAATCCATAAAGATAGTAGGTCATGCTCTACATCACCAATAACATTTTTAACTTAACGGGTACATACCTTCCCTTCACTAGCAAAATGCTTCTCAAGGTCATTCTTTTTTATTCTAGAAGATAAACCAGTCACATACAAGTTGTTTCCAGGATTTTCGACATCACTTGAATCATAACTCCTGAGCATGTTTCAAACCACAGACCGACTCAATAATGATTCAGGTACAAATTCCACAAGTAATGTCTTATTTTAGGCCTAAAAGAGTTGAACAAAAATACCTTGAGCGACTTCTGGACCTGGATAATGATCTGCCACGTCGATATGGTGAGCACGAAGGAGATATATACCTACTTGAGTATGACATCTGAAAGTACAACGTATAGAATACCAGTGAAAACACAGTTCAACAAAGAAAAACATTTAAACACACTTTCTATTCTAACAGACGACAGAAAGTGCAAAGCATTTTATCAATCCATATAAGCATGTTGGAACTGGGTACACCCATGACGGGATTAACCCCAGGGTTACCAAATGTAATAATTAAAGGAATGAGGAGATAAAATGTAAATTTAATTAACATTTGTGGGATAATTAAAATTAAGTGAAGTTAAGATGTTACAATACAAATTTGTAATCCTAACTACCATACCGCTAGGACGAGAGACGTTTTTTTCCAACATTAAAGATTCCAATGTTAAAAACTTCCCCTATTCCTATATATACTCCTTGGAATCTCCACGAGAGATATAGTGTTCTTTCTCTCCCAAAAATCATCCCAAGAACAAAGAAAAAGGAGTGTGATCTTGATTCTGAAATAGTGTTTTGGTTCTCTTTCGTGATTCCAAGCCCGATCTTGAAGTATCGTAATTCCTCCTTTTGGGATCCTATTCTATTCCACTGCGAAGTTATGAGTTTATTAGCTTCAAGAATTTTTCCATCATTGGTATCAGAGATTTAATGGGGGAAATCATGTTTCTTCTTTTCCGACTAATGTGTGGGATTGACCGGAGGGGGCTCGACCATAGGGTTCACCAGCCATGGGGCATCGCCCGCCGCTGTTTTGTCCGTGCAGGTGGAGTTTCACCCCCTGCCAATTGACTGAAGCCCTCGAGATTGGGGAGACTGTCACTGCGAGATTGGCCATGCTGGAGTTTCGCCCCATGGCCCTCGACATTGGGGAGTCCCAGTTTGTGCGAGATGGGGCTTCGCACCCTGTCGTTGCTTTGGGGGATGCACCCCCCTCCCAGTAGCTTTGCCATGGGGCTGTGCCCCCTCTCCCTGCCAATTGGCCATAGGGATTCCCCCCACACTCAGCCATGTGGCTTTGCTCCCCCGTGCTCTTCGACAACCATGGGTGATCGGCCTCGCATTTGTTTGATGGCGCCGTATGGACCCCGTGGGGCTCCCCCTATTCAGTTGATTCCGCCCACCTCTGCCATTGGGCGGCTGTGGGGTCTGCCCCATGTTGCTTGGACATGGGGTCACCGTTGTCCGTCAATTCTGAGGGGTCGACACATTGGACAAAGATGGCTTGATTGCATAGAGACTGTATGATACAAATAGTAACTAAACCCTATAATCAACAGACTGGAGACTAGAAGAATCAACTACATGGATGCAGCATGCCAGAATGTTTTTTTTTTTTTGGTCTCCCATCACAAAAAATAACCACAAATTAATTTGATTACGTTCTGTTAGGCTCACGGAAATATTTAATCTAGTTGATTAATTTGATTTACTGCCAATACTATGGATTAACAGAACCATTATGCATGCTGCTAGTACCATGAATAGATTAATTTGATTACACCAATGTTGTTTACATCCACAAGATATGAATATCATTTTGAATTAATTACTTGTTAACTAAGGGATTTGGCTCCGGTTCAATGGGGTTTGATATAAAAGAATATGCTGTTGTATTACTTGCTGAATACAATAATAAATACATGCATGAGTTTACTACTGATCTGCATATGTGTGTTTGGTATACATATATATATTCAGTTGTAAATAGTTAGTATGTACAAGTCCATGTATTAAGTTTATACAAGTCCATGTATTAAGTTTGTGGATAAAAATTACATTCTCATTTGAAACTTTAGGACCCATGATGTTATATGTTCTCATTTGAAGCTCTAGATCCATGATGCTACATGTCAACATTAATAAGAAATTAAAAATGTTGGAAATTTTAGTTTTGTAGATATTGATTATCAGAACTAATCCTGAATAATAGTACAGTAATGTTACAGAATAATATTTTATGTAAATAATATGTTGAATACATAAAGTAAGTGGGAATTATATGATATTCTCATAATTTGTGGTGACTTATATTTGTTCAATGGGTGTGTGTGTGTGTATATATCTCTCTCTCTATTCTATAAAATAGGGATGTTATCAAGAGAAATTGGATAAGAAAAATTGGACAAGAGAAATTGGACAAGAGTATATACATATACATACTATACATATACATACATACATATACATACATCTACTCTATAAAAGAGGGATGGTATCAAAGAAATTAGATAAGAGAAATTGGACAGAGAAATTGGATAAGAGAATTTGGACAAGAGTATACATATACATATATACATATACATATACATACATACATATCTATTCTATAAAATGGGGAGGTTATCAAGAGAAATTGAATAAGAGAATTTGGACAAGATAAATTGGATAAGAGATGAGATTTTGAGGGATAAGAGAGGAGGTGTGGAATTTTGCACATACAACCTCTAGTTTTACATTTTTTCCCCTGGAACCTCCCCACACACACCCACACTTTTTATTATTCCCCCCCTTTCCGACTATTTTTTCCCATTCCACGTGCACGTGTGCACGGATTATTTGCTAGTATATATATATAGGATTAATGTAGAGGAGGTAGCACCTGATCCAAAGGATCAGGCGCAAGACACAAAGGGATGGGCACCAACGAGTACAAGCCCATGTGGGAACTTGTACTCTCCACCTTTTTTGTGTCTTGCCACCTGATCTATTGGATCAGGTGGCAGCTTTTCCACATTAAATCTTCTATATATATATATATATATCTATTATACATTTGACAGCGTTTTTTGAATTCTAGGGCTGACTAAGACAAGATAAAGAGTGGCTGGGATTTGATCTTGGTAAATCAATGGTTGAGATTGGATTTTGTGAAATTTTTTTTGGGGAAAATGCCTTGGGAACATAAACTTTGAAATTAGAAGTGTCTTGGAAAAGAACATGGAAATTAAATTTGAAGGGAAAAGTGCATTGGGAAAGATTGTGGAGATTAAATTTGGGGGGAAAAGTGCCTTGGAAACGTAAACTTTGAAACTAAAAGTGTCTTGGGAAAGATTGTGGAGAATCATAATCCATGCACCCGCGCTAAATTTAGCAGAACAACAAATTAGCGTAAAAATACCCTGATGTTTGTTAATCCGGCACCCGCGCTAAATTTTTTAAGACTAATTTGTTGTCCCGCACCAAAGGCGCTGGCGCCAAATTTGTTGTTCGACGTCGAATTTGTTGTTCCGCGCGGAAGACGTCTCCGCCGAATTTGTTGTTCCGCACCGAAGATGCACGTGCCGCTAAATATTTTTACGCTAATTTATTGCTCTGTTAAATTTTGGCTGTGGAAATAATTTTCGGGGAACAAAGATTTCGCAGGGGAAATCGAAGGCGCCCGCGCCGCGCTAAATTTTTTTACAAAGATTTATTGTTCTGCGCCAAAGGCGCGGACGCCAAATTTGTTGTTCGACGTCGAATTTGTTGTTCCACGCCGAAGACGCATGCGCCGAAGGTGCCCGTGTCGCTAAATATTTTTACGCTAATATATTGTTCTGTTAAATTTTGAATGTGTAAATAATTTTTCGGGGAACAAAGATTTCGCAGGAGAAATGTTAAATGAACCGTGCCCGTGGGCACGGGTTATGACTAGTATATATATATATATATATATATATATATATATATATATATATATATATATATTACAAGGTCAAGTTTTTAGTCATGGATGATGATTGAGAATCTAATAAACTTTTGACTCTATACTATTAGATAAATAATTATAATTAGAGACTAAGCTATTGAAAAACATATATATTTTTATTGGGTAAAAACACTAATCTAAAATGTCTCTATTTCAGTTATAACAAACACCAACATACATAAATAGCTGCTACCAAAAACATAACTGCTAACCTTAACAAAAGGAGACTATCTCAATAGAGACAACTTTGTATCAAGAATGTCTTGAAGAAACATGAGGTCATTGAAGCCATTAACAATAAAATGAAAGATCCAAGTGAGGGACTACTGCTCAGCATATACGTACAGTAGAGACTTACAATGAATGGAAGAAAAAGAATGCCAATGCACATGGTATACTTGTAAGCTCGAAAGGGGGTGACTTAACATGTGAGTGCAAGGATTATCCAACTGCAAGTAACCTATGAAAGATATCGAACGATATGCTAGGAGGAACTTCTATATCGTTAAGGCAGTATGCTATTAAGTTTGACACTTAGATAATATCCAATCAAACTATCAAGTAATATCTTTAGGAGATATCTAGGATGATTACGGTGTTGAGCTAGCTGTTGTTGGATGCAATCTCACTGATAAACAAGTTCAAGCTGAGATTTGTTCCTTGCCATGGTTCTAGAAACATATGAAAGTTGACTCATGACGAATGCTAAAGTGTTACAACTGCCATCAGAAGGTGCATTTCACTCGAGATTGTCCCGAGCCGAAGAAGGTAATTTTTTATTCTTCTTCTATTTCTTGTCATAGTGTGTCTAGTTTTGGTATGCTCATAAAACCTAATCTTTGATGGGTAATTGATTCAGGAGCGGCAGCCATATAGCAAAAGACACTGACTAATATGTGGAGTATTGTCATGTTCCTAATAGAACCAGATAGGTGTATGTGGACAACAAGTTGGAAGTTAAAAGGAGTATGTACTGACAAATTAGAATTGCGCGAATGACGAACTTTATTGTTGCACAATGTGTTGTACACTCATGAAATAAGGTGAAACTTGGTTTCTCTGTTGTAACCCAAATAGTTTGGATTTGATTTGTTGTTTGCAGAAAATAGTTTGAACATAAGTACGTGTAATGTATTTCTATGGATCTTGTACTTATTTTAATAGTTTGGCATTTCTAAATATTGTTATTTGTTCTACATATATGTTAACCTCATCTTCGTCTCAAACAAATGATGATGATGCAATGTTATGGCATGCTAGACTATCTCACATAGGAAAAGCCAAGATGGGGGTGCTTGGCTAAAGAGAGTTTTGGGGTCTCTTATCCAAATAGAAATTCCCATACATGGACCATGTCTGGCAAGCAAAATAAATAAGAAACCATTTGAAAGGACAACAAACGGATACTACATAACAACTGATACTCTCCAATATCTATAGATCCATGAGTGTAAGAGCAAGACATGGTGCCTCATATAGCACTACATTCATTTATAACTACTCTCGTTTTGAAATGGTGAACCTTATATCCTATAAATCCGAATCATTGAATTGCTTTGAATTGTTTCTCAACGAAGTTAAGAATCAATTAGATAGAAAGTTCGTTGTTGCATGTGATTCATACCACATGTACTAGAGTCAATCACAATGGAAGGTACGAAAATAGATCCATACTTTTCCACTGTACGAGCCCATAGTGGATTGATTTCCTCATAATACCTTAAACATATTGACTAGTATTCAAAGCCTCAATCATGGTAATAGCTAGTTTATCCTTATGACCACATTTAATTCAATTTTAAAAAATGTTTAGAATAGCAGCTGAATTGAGACTTAAGGTATTGAGTGCAAAGGAAAGACTAAGCTTGTTGCTATTAAGTTCGGTAATCTTGCATGTCGTTCAATCTGTGATATAAAGACGTCAATATGAAGGTGGTTAAGTATTCCTCAAGAATAAATAAATAATAGAAGGGATCAAAAATACTTAAACTGATACAACAAACTAAATCTGGGATATTATAAGCAACAAATAAACTATAGAAGATTGGATTACAAAGAGGACAATTGTGTATCCCTAACCAATGCACAACAAGATTGCATGTATTCGTTTAAGGATCACACGACCAAGTTACCAAGTATGAAAAGTCTTCTTCTCGTGTTGTTTCTATTGCAACAATCTCATCATGTGCGACTAAAAAATGTTGGAATTGGATACGTTCATGATGAGATTAACCCAAGGTTAAAATGTAATGATTAAAGGATCGAGGGGGCAAATGTAATTTTAATTAACCTGTGTGTGATAATTAAAATTAAGCGAAGTTATGGAGGTTATAATACAAATTTGTAATCCTAATTGCCTTAATATTGGAAGAGATGATTTTTTTCAACATTAAAACCTCCTCCCCATTCATGCATATACCCCTTAAAGTCTCCATGAGATGTATAAGTTCTTTCTCTCCCAAAACCATCCCAAGAAGAAAGAGGATAATCTTGATTGTGAAATAGTGCTTTGGTTTCCTTTCGTGATTCTAAGCCCGATCTTTGAAGAATCGTAATTCCTCCTCTCGAGATCTTATTCTATCCCGCTGAGAAGGTATGAGTATATCTTTAAGAATTTTTCCATCAAAGCAAACAGACCACATGTATCACAGATTGTCACTATATAAGAAATTAAACTCAACAAATACTATTAAGTCCCATAATTAGTAATGAGCTTTGCTGGACAAGAAGGATGAATCTGAGAATCCTGATTTTACATACACATTCTAGACACTAGCACGTTTTTGTAGTTAAGGCAGAAGAGAGTCCTACAGGGCAAAAATAGAATACTACCTTTTTTTACTTTTTTTCCCATGAGTAAATAGTAATGACCATCTGCTATATAAAACTACAAATGACAATTCTAACAGTAGGAGTAGTCTCATTATAAGATTTCAAAGGGTTATTCTCCCCATATGATTTCAGGTATCATTAAGGGTTATTACAGTTGGATAAGACGTGTTCTTTTTCTGCATAATTCTAAAAAACTTGATATCAGCCAAGTACGTATGACAACATTTCGTATATTATGCATGTATACATGATGATATAGAGATCACTTATTCTAAAGAACCATTGATGATATGCACGATCACCACATATCAAACAAACGCACCCATATGAATTAAATATTATACATTATACACAGTGGCGAAGCCACATATGGAAGGGGGGATCTGCCCCCCCCCCCCCCCCCCCCCTCCCTCCCTCCCTCCCTCCCTCAAATTCCTGCCCCCCCCCCCCCAAAAAAAAAAAACAAATTAAAAATATTTATATGCCCTTCCCCCCTCCTCCCGCACACCCACACAAATTTTATACATCAATCTCATCAATCCGTCTCTCAGCACTTCGCACATGATGGGACAGCCGCATAGAGCATTCAGTCGGGTTAGTTGCCTGGCAAAAAAACCAAAAGTTTGTGCGTTCATTGAATAATGATCTTCATAGAACATTCATGAAGTAATATTCGCGTAAAACAACAAATTCGAACGTCTTCGGCGCGGAACAACAAATCAACGTACAAAATTTGGCAGGTGTCTTTGACGCGGAACAACAAATTAGCATAAAAAAATCTAGCGGACGCCTTCGGTACACAAACTACAAATACATACACATGTATTACTTCATAAAGCTCATTATTCAATGAAATTTCTATAGATATTTTTTTAAATTATTTATTTTATTATTTAATTTATGTGACGTTAAATAATTTGCCCCCCTCACTGAATTCGTGGCTCCGCCACTGCTTATACATAAATGGCCAAAATATTTAGATTATATGGTGTACTTATAATTATTTTTTTCCTTTGAACATATTATAAAGAAAATTAAAATCTCATCCAAATTTTGTTTTGGACTTGCTTATTATGTTTACCCTTTACACGAGAAACCAACAGTATCTAATGAAGGCACCTTCTTTTATTCATTTTTTCAAATTTTCCAACCTACTTCCTTAAAATTGCAAACTAAAAGTTCTTATTGATATACATAATCAGCACTGCGTCCTATAATTGAACATCAATAGAGATCGATAGAGAAACTATATAAATTTAAGCTTTACAATCATATGAACAGATGATCATCAAACTAAACGAGCAGAATTTAAAGGAAAGCATCGAAAATTTAACCGAAAAACCTTACCTTTCGAACTTGCAGCAGATGATCTCTTGCTCGTGTCCTCTTCCTCCCTCCCTCACTTAACTCTGGATCGATGAATTCGCGTAGGTTGCGGTTTGATGAACCTGTGGGGAATGGGCCAGTTGTACTTATACCCAACGAGAAGGAAGAAGTTTCCAGAGATGCGGACCCGAAAATGTATTACAATCCGGTTAAATTTTTTGAGATCCGCATGCGACAGAGCGCGAGCTCCGCCCACGTGGCACAAAAGCCACCACTAAAAGCGAAAACAAGAACTAGTTGGACTTGACTTTTGGACGTGAGAACATGACGTTCGGCTCCCTGTATTGGGCCGGGCTTTGGTTATTGGGCTTTTCATTATGACGCTCGGCTACGTAATGACCTCGTCCTTATCGGTACCTTTTTTTTTTTGGGGGTGGGAGGGGGGGACGGGATAGAAGAAGAGGAAAAGGAAGAAGAGATTTAGGCTAGAAAAAAGAAAAAATTAATGTCAATCTTGTAAATTTTGAATGATCTACCTATAAATAAATGGTCTGTATGTGAAGTAATTAGTGATTAGGTATATGTGTATTGCAACTCCCTGTGGCACCTCGTCGGCCCCATGGCCTCGGTCTTCTGCGACCTCTTGACCATTGCGACATCTCATCGGCTGCCAGCGGACTCGGCCCCAGTGGCATGTCATCGACCTCCCAGCGGTTTGGCCCCTTGCGGCACATATCGCCCTCTGCGGCACCTCATCGGCCCCCCAACGGCTCTTCCTCGGGCCCCTGCGGCCTCTCTAACTCTGTGATCATTGTGCATGTCACTCTCCAACATCTACGACTTGCACTTCGCAGCTATCCAATGCCGCTATCTCCTCTCACTTGATCTTTTTTTCGGTCTCTCCAAACTCAAAGTTACAACTTACGTCTGAGGAAGGGATGTTAAGATATTAATTATCATATTTAGTTTAGTGCACATGTCTCTTAGTATAGTGTACTACTCTATTAGTTTCATATATTAGTCTCTTATGTTATTATGGCATTGTAACTATCAATCAAGCTAATACAAAATTATATTTCATCTTCTTCTTCTTTACTATTTGTGTCCTCTTTTGCTTACGATTTTGTTGCATTCCTTTATGTTAGCTAGAATCGGGAGCCTAGATAGCCTCCATTTTAGCTAGCAGGCACGCATACACTATTTATGCAAAGGGTGCTATTTGGATGTTTCCTCCATCTCCTCAATTCGTTCACAAATATGTTCAAAAGCTGAGAGTAATATGTTCAAAAGCACGCATACACTATTTATACCAACATTGTTCTTCCTATATAGAATCCAGGGTGTCAAACCGGCCGGGCCCGGGCCCGGCCGGGCCCCTCAAAAATCCGGGCCGGGCCGGCTTCCCCCCACAAAAAAAACCGATTTAAGCCTCTGTGAGACTATTTTTCAAAAAAAAAACCCCGGGTCGGACCGGGGCGGGCCATGGGCCGGGCACCTCGGCCCCGCCCGGGACGACGGGCCGGCGGGCCACCGGGCCGTTTTGACACCCCGATATAGAATGGAAGCTGTGATGTTCAAAAGCTCATAACTAACATATTAAATAAAATCAGAGCGGATTTGAGACTATGAATGTTACAATAGCCATACTCGTTTTGCTCACAAATCAGATGTCCGATCGTTTCCGGACATTTCATGGAGTCGGAGACAAATTATCGCAGAGCATGCCTCAATAATTCGGATAGCCAAAAATTCTTTTTCAACTTCAAAGACCAGCTTTAAAAGGCTTAGTAGTATTTGACTGTCATCCCATGTGAGATGTCGATGGTTTAATTTCTGCTTTTCCATGCATATAAAAAAAAGATTAACTTTGATGGCTTAATGGGCTAGGCCCACCATAAAAGTGGGCTTATGGACAGAAAGAACATGGAAATTTCATTCACGAACCCTAGTAAATTACCTGGGCCGTGGATGGACTCAACTACATTATTATAGATTTTATAGTATATATTTTTTTTTCAGAATTTCGCTGAGTGCGTTCAAAAATTCAATTTTTTTAATTTAAAGTCCCAGATAAGATGGAGTTGTCCTCGTTCGAAGGCAATTCAATTATTGGCCAACTAGCAGCTAGATATTAAAATCAATTAATTATACAAGGGGAAAAGGGGCAGAAGACAGCTGAAATTGATGGAAGTTCGTAGAAATTGTTGGATCGCAAAAATTCACGGGAAGCTTCTGAGTGATCACAGACTCTTCAATCTTGCCCTCAGGTGATTTTTGCTCAAAGCTTTCGATTTTTTTTAAAACCCTCTTTTGTGTCCAGATCGATGAGATAGATTATAGCTCATTATTTTTGCTGTAATTTCATGTGATCAATGATCATGGATCTTGGAAAGCAAAGGAGAGTTCAAGGTTTTTTTTCTAGAATACATAATTTTTTTGCTTGTTGCTTCAATGAAATATGTGACCTAATAAAATCTAAAAGCAGTATTCTGCCCCCAGGAAAAAAAAAACAATAAACTTGCTATGTACCTGTAATGATTTCCCGTCCTTTAGAACATGATCTTCATATATGTATTATTTTTGGGTAGAAATAACTTCACTGGCAATTTTACTTGAATCAAAATTTTCATGTGTATATACAGGCAAAGGTGTTTGAAAAAATGTTGATTCTTTTGCACAAGTACAACATAGAGGTGATTTTGTTTGGCTGCATAAAGCATTATTTTTCTTCGGAGAGGGCAGATTGGGTTGTTATTTAATTTCTTGTGGCGGCATTAGTTTTGTGTTGCTTCGATGTCTTCTCTCGCCGACCAAATTGATGCCGAAGATTCCAGCCATAGTCTTATGAGTAGAAGGCAATCAGGTTTGTGAACCTTTTCTATTGATAGTCAAGCATACTGTTATTTTGATTCTGTTTAATATGCATGTACACGAGCAAATGCATATGTTTACGTAGTATGCAGATGTCTATGGTCATGGGAAATTCAACTCGGTAAATGAAGAAAATTTTACAAAGCTTGAAAGAGTTAAAAACATATGAAGATGAATCATAGATATATGAGATAGAATGTATTGACCATTTTGGATACCTACTTATGACCAGTGAGATGAAAAGCTGAGGTAACAGCTACACAAGAGCTATATTAATAGCTAATAAGAACATGACACATCAGCATAGAAGTAAATATAAGAAACTTGATAACATACAGAAGATGGAGATGTGTAATGCAATGTAAGTACATCAAATGTTTTCTTGCTTGAAATAAACAAAATAACATGACAAAATAAAATATATGATTCCCTTTAGTTAACAACACATGGGATAACAAATAACTCTGGGCAATAGCTCTATATCTAAAGCTATTGTGTGTTATCCATGGATCATGATTGACCAAGGAATAGAAAAGGAAATAACCATTGCCAAAGCCAAATAAACAGTATGCTAATGAACCCAAAAAACTGGCTGACATGGCCAGATCGGTTGGATTTCAAATTGGAATCTCCTTGCATAAGGTGTGTAGCAACATACACAGGCACATAAGACGACATAAGACGACATGTGCCAACATGTGCATCAACAGTCTTTGGCATCTTATATCAATTTAAATGCTGTAATGCGGCTAGGAGCCATATACACATACATAGCCACATTTTTCATTTGGATAGAATGCTAGATGGCTTTCTTCAGCCGATTCTATGGACAAGAAGATGGTGAGTGTCACCCCAAAGTACAAACATAGAGTGAAATTTGTAACTTACAGAATGATACATAGGTAACTTCCAGAAGAAGTATAGCTTAAGTATAGAAGCTATGAATATTCAGACATCTGGCATGAATACATCCTAGTATCAAAAATACGATGAGATATCATGTTTCAACAAATATTGGATTGCAGATTCCACTCTTATCAAATATTTTGCGTTTTTTAAAAATTATTTTATGTTGTACAGCAGGAGATTTTTTGCTTGGCTCCTCTTTGTGTGTTTTTGAATAAAAGTTTTGCATATTTCCTAAAAGCCAAAATTCGATTCATGAACTCTAAAGTGAAAGTAACTGAATATAATAAGATGAAGCCAGAGACTGGTGAGAGATAGTTTCTTCATTGTTGCAAGTGCCACGATAGCACAGTGATAAGTGGGCAAGAGCTTGGCCGTCTGAGATTCAACTACTATTGCACAATTGCACTGGGCTATGACATATCCTCATATAAATAAAAGAAAGTTCTTCATTGGCACAAGAATGTGCATTGGTTAGCAAGATTGACCCCCTTTTTTCATAGTCTTGTTAGGATATATTCATATCTGGATACAAATGTACCGAGTCTTCTTAAATGTTTATCTGTATGGACTTTTTAAAGAACATAAATGACCAACTGTAATTGTCCACGGTCATTCAATATTCACCAGTAAAATCAAGATTCATGCACCAATTCAAGGAAGTGCTCTGATATGAACAAAGTATCTTCTGAACAAACTAACTAGATTAACATATAACCAGAGATAATATTCAATTCATTCATATCTTTCCCTAGATTTACAAGACTCTTAAATAGGTAAAAACTACACAATGCTAGTTAACAAACTAATAGATTCCTCCTATTAAGGAGGCAATCAACACATGACTAACAACTTCTAACTGATTTGCATAAGACTAGTTCTACTACTAACAACGAACTGTATTGCATAAGACACAAACTGTATTGCATAAGACTAGATCTTCCACCACCAACTTCTAACTGAATCATGTAAGACTAGTTCTTTTATTTGGACTCGATCCTACTGATAATTGATTTGGCCGCATCAAGTCTTCCCCCCTTTAACAGCATTGTCCACAAGGCTGGGTCCGAACTGGCGCTTGAAGTCTAATGCTTGCTGCCAAGTTGCGTCTGAATTAGGGAGGCATTTCCACTTGACTAACAATTCCGTTATGTTCCTTCTCCCAAACTGTTTTATGCGTGTGTCCAACATAGACTTACGCGTAAGCTGTGGAATGCCATTTTCATTAAAAAGAGGAAGTCGAGGTGTGATGTCTTGACCACGGGGAACATGCCTTTTGATCTGAGAGATATGGAATATATGATGCACCTGAGAATTAGTTGGCAACTCCAAATGATAAGCTGATGCGCCAATGTGTTTGAGAACTTTGAATGGCCCATAAAAACGAGTAGACAGCCTGTAGTTGCGGTGAACTGCAATGGTTGTCTGGCGATAGGGCTGTAGCTTAAGGAAGACCATGTCACCCACTTTGAACCGAATGTGTTCTTATGTTCTATGTAATAACGCGCAAGGTAGATGGTAAGCTTGATAGTTGTTGTAATGTCTTCTCCATACATGCTAAGCAAAAAAATTGTGATTTTGAAACATGTGAATTATATTGGTATACTCTGCCTTTTTAGACTAAAGCATCTATAAGTTATTAGAAAGGACTTGCCAAGTTCATTGCCTTTTATTCTCTAAATGTTGACTTCTTTGCAGAAGCGGGAAGCCGTTATGTGTTTGAATCTGGAGTGTACATGTCATCGTTTGCTGCAACCGTCTTCGTTGCTGCACTTGTGACCGTCGGGGTTTTAATGTTTAGTTTGCTTGTTGCTTTAACCGTAATGTTAAATTCCTGCCAGAGTAGGAACTCAGGTGTCATCAAGCACGCTAAAACAAGCGATGAGTATGATTATTGCGGTGTTTTTTCCTTTTATGCTGAGCTGAACAACCTCGATACAGCTGAATTTCCCACAATCTGCAAGCAGTACCCTCTTGCACATGTTAACGGAGGTCAATTCGTGAGGGACCTAAATACGTCAGTGAAGTTGGCAGAGAGCTACTTTAGCACTGTTGAAGCAAATGATGATCATCTGGACGCAATACTGATTGATATAGATGATATATTCTTACCGGGCATTGCCAGTTGCAGCAGATCTGCTCAAGATTGGTAAATGTTTAATCACTTTCTAAACAGATTGCAGCGTTTCTTTTACTTCAATTCTGGAACTTGGAAGCTATTTCTCATATGTGACTTTCATGTTAGGAGGAAGCATGTTGAGCATGAACTTCCTGCGAGCTTGCTTATCTCGAGACTGTTCTTGGACCTCCAATCTAGTGGTTGGTCTGTAATTCTTTTTACAAGGAAGCACTCAAGGTATATGAATGATACCGTGGAAAGCCTCAATTCTGCAGGTTACAATGGATGGTCTTCATTGATCATGAGGTACTAATCTTTCATATATATCATCTGTGCCCCACCTAGGTTAAATCACTAGTGCTGTTAGTAACTCGGATACTGCAGCCATAGACTTTATTATGTTAACAGAAGTATCCCATGAATCTGCCAGCTTCTAAATTGGCAGCGGATAGTACCAATGAACGTTTGCAGTTTCTTGAATGTGAACACACTTAGCGAAGACAATTCTGATCAGTTTTTTGTAGCGCATTTCCTTTTAGCTGCTTAAGTTCATCAAATAGTCTTGCTTTTGTGTAATTTAATATTTGGATCTCCAAATCAAGGATAAGAATCTTGTAAATGACAAAATACAGTTCATGCGATAAACATACATAAGGTAGACCTTTTTTCCAATCCTTACATGTGTCCAACAAAACTCCTCTAGTACTGAATGTTAGAGGACCATAACAGGGTACAGTTTTTTTGGATCAGAGAAGTCGTGTTTGAGATGTAATGTTAGGGGTAGGGAAGATACTGATGGTCTTTGGAGGGAGTAGTTCCAGCCGGTGTCTGGATATACCATCGGGTACGGTTGGATCCTTTCAGACAAGATTGATCTGGCATTTAAGTGATTGGATCAAGCTAGGTTCCAATCTGACCCCATAATGTCAGATACTGGCCTATATAGGTTGATAGGAGCATCTATATGTGCGCAAACTGGTGACACTTTTTACACGTGTCTGATCAACCGAGGGGGGCTTTGGTTGATACATCTTACCTGTTGCCGAGATCAGGTCACAAGTGAAAGCTGGCAGCAGAGATTATGGATATCGAGAGCACTCGACTAGAAGGTGCTATTGCACTGCAACTGACCTGCTGCTGCCGTTCTTGGTAGCCCTGCATCCAAGTGAACCTCTCATTAATCGCGGGGATGACTTTCCTTATCTGATGAGATGTTTCATTAAACCCAGGGAGCTAAGTCATCCTCGCAGTTTGTTCTTGGAAATGAAGAATTTTGCGGGCAGACACTGCCGCAACTGGCTTCAGCTAAACTACAAGATAGATGAAGCCATGGTTGAGGCTCAAAACAAGTTTAGTTTTAAATAATCACAGAGTGTCGCTACCAATCGTTAAAAAAATAGAAAAGAAAATTGTTGATGATCTGGTTCCTTTTTTCTGACCATGGATGACCTTAGGGCATCTCGCTTCTATGCTTTTATATTGAAAACATAAACGTCGTTTGTTCAGGGCAGACGAGGAGCTCCCAATGGAAAGCTGGGAATACATCGCCGGCAGAAGATTGCTGCTGATTGAGGAAGGATACAGGATCGCAAGCATAATCAGCAGCCGGATGGATGCATTCAGGGGTTCGCATCTGGGAAGGCGCAACTTCAAGCTTGCCAACCCTAATTTCTACAATTTACCAGTTCAAGCGGAATCATGATATGAAATTACCTCATGCCAGTTATCCTTGCAAAGTTGCAGTGCATATTCATATGGCCTGCATACCAATTTTATTCAAGCCCCCCCAAGTTACCTTAGTGTCTTGTGTGATCGCATGTAAATATATGTAAATGTGAAAGGGGGTGATCAATTATAAATGAGTTACGGATATATGTACATCTATATTTGCGAAAAAAATATGGATCTCGATCCGATTTGAATAATTCATAATCCGTTTACATTCTTGGTTGACATCTACAAATTCATTTATTTTGCCGCAACGCGTGAAACTCTTTGTGAATCATTTTCTGCTCATCTTAATTTGCATGCGTTTTACATTAATATTGATGGCATTTAAAATCCATCAGTTCATACAATAGTATTGAACTCTTGACCATATCTTTTTTTAAGGAGATCACAGAGACGAGACCCAACACAAACTAACATTTTAAAAAGAAGGCTCAGTAGAGCAAGGGAACGATTGCCTTCCTCGAGCTCGGGTACTCGGCCCCAAACTTCTCTTTGTACCACCTCAGATGCGCGCGCGCCCTCGGCACGAGATTGGAGCACGTGTACAAAAAGAACCCCGCCGCCGCCGGCGACCACGCCACCACCGCCCACCCCAACCACTCCGCCGCCTCCCCCATGTAATTTGGGCTGCAAACCCACTCGAACCACCCGCCCCTCGGTATCTTGTACCCTCCGCCCTCCCTCTTAAGCTGCACCAGCGCCAGATCCGACCCCACGTTCACCCTCATCCCCCAAAAGAAAATCCCCACTCCCACCAAGACCCGCGCCCAGATCCACACGCCACTCCAAGTAGAATAGTCCGCGAAATGGGACACCGACCGAGTCTGAAGATAAGCATTCAATATGTTAAAGGCGAAGGCCATGAGGGCGATTGAGACGGGGAATCCATCTTGGGGCTGGGTGTTTTTCTGGGTGCGGGTTTTTTTGGTGAGATTAACGAGGCGGAGGGGGTAGACGACGGTGCGATGGAGGTAGTGGAGGAGGAAGAGGGAGATGGCGAGGAGAGAGAGCGGGTGGGCATGGCGGCGGCCGAGCGGGTAGAGGATGAGGGTGAGCCATATGGTGGGTGACTCCATCAGGAACCAGGCGACGGGCGCGGGGACGGTGGGGCCCCACCCGCGGCGTCGGTGCTTGCCGTATGGGACGGCGATGAATTGGAGAGCGACGACGTTGAAGGCGGCGGATGCGTAGAGGAAGACGATGGCGGCAGAGAAAAAGGACTTGTCGTCGACGCTGGTAGCGATTGCCATTTTTGATCAGGATGAGAATTTGGGCGGAGGAGGGGGTGATTTGTACCACTACTGATGGCTGCAATCGTTAAGAGATTCGCTAAGAAACCAGGGTCTATGTTTTTGGGTAATGGGTGTGGATGGGTTTTTTCTAACCCGAATACCCGGTCTCAACCCGTTTTCGAAATGGTACATCAAGGGGGAATGTATCTCTTATCATTCTCCTTTGTTAATCACAAAAATTTACACATAATACCGAACATTTTCAATAAGAACAATTATGCGAAGTTACATGAAATTTAATCAGGCTGCAGAACAAGCAATTATGTATCAGGCATCGCTCCTGTTAGGCTTGGCTGATACGGGAATCACCTGCAATCAGTCCACAGATCATCAAAAATCCTACATGAAGTAACAAATTTGACAAAAAATGAAGTTAGAAGCATTAACATCATGCATACTGGATCAGCAGCAGGAATCCATTCGTTTGTAGCTGGATTTCCCTTGCCAGCAGGCTGGCAAGCAGACGCCGAACCAGCGTCTGTACCCAGCACAAACGAGCCCTCACGGGGCTCCTCCATCTTTATGAAGCCCGTTCCAGTCTGCACATAGAGAGAGTCCAATGCAATAAAATAGGTTGTAAATCTTGTGGTTAGAAAAAAGAACCGTGAAACGGAACTCTACATACAGTGTGGTGCTGCCTGTCGACGCAGTCGAGGCCTTCGTAATACTTCGTCTCCACGTATTCCTCCGTCGCTCCACTCCCATCGCACTCCAGTTTCTATTGCAAATGGCCGGGAACAAGAGAAGAAAATGAATGAACAAACACGCATGTTAACAAGCCGCAAGGCAGGCAGGTGTACCTGAGGATCTGACTCGAGACTCTGAAACCTTTCGAGCTCGGGGATCGAATCTCGGTCGGAAGGCTCGAGGCCGTCGGAGTAGGCTGACGAGTACTCGCTCCTTGAGGGCTTGGTGTGACGCTTGGGGGCGGACTCTTGGAAGTAGTCGCGCGTCTCCTTCTCCTTCTTTGCTTCTTCCTCGGATGAAAGATGAGCGTCGCTGCGATCAGGCCCCATTGTATGCTTGTACATCTCTTCGTCTCCGATTCTTTACGGCTGGTTCGGGTGAGAGCCAATATAGAACAAGAAGGAGAAGCTTGTTCTCGCTGACCACAAGATAAAGAATATCTCATGAACCTTATCTTGTTCTCGTTGGACAGAAGTTGCTCTCTCTTTCCGCTTGGTATGCTTTTTAGCCTATGTTGTGCCCAAAAGATAGCATAAGCACGTCTCAACACTCGGGATCGTCGATGACCGAGGACAAAAGCAAGAGTAAGTAACCAAATAAACTAGAAGCGCTAAGCGAAATAGATTTAGGCCGTCGGCCGGCCAATGGGACACCAACGAGCTTTATTACGAAAGGAAAGAAAGAATACAGATCTTCTCTTCACATACGAAGAAGCACACAACGATCTCTCCAAAGGCTCTTTACAATGTCTCTCAAAGTTGCCTCTCACAAATGGCGGCTCAAATTCACCAATGTGTTCCACACGGTGGCCCATCGACACCCTCCTCTAAAACTACTTTATATATTCATATGGTATAATAGGTGGTGTTTTCTCACCACTGCTCGTTGACCGTCAGATGTGTGGTCAACGTGGTCAAGGGGCCAGTTTGGGGGTCCCTTGGGTTCGTCGAGTTCGCTCGTGCTCGGCGTGGGAGAGCTGAGGGGAAGCCTCGGCTCGGTGAGTCGTGCTCGGCCTCGGTCGGGTCGAGCTCGGCCTCGGTCATACCCGCGTCGAGGGGTAGCCTCGACGCCTTGCGATTGAGTCGGTGCTTGACCAGTCGTCCTCCGGGCGACCGCGTCGATGATGGCCGGCCGACGCCGAGGAGTAGCCTCTGCGTCTCGGATGTCTTTTTCTTGGACAGACGAAGAAACTCGTCAGGGAGGCCGGACCTAGGGTTCCGGCCAAAGCCCCTCCGATGCCTAAGTCAGATCAGGATCTGAAAGGATATACGACGGGGGAGATCCGGCTTGTGAAGAAGCCGGAGCGTCAACCCAGGCGGCACGAGTATTGGGGGGAGGGGGGAAATGGAGTGGCGAAAGCCTAGGTCGTTGATGGAGTACCTCTATGTGGGTTACCTGAGTTTTTTCCCCTTGCTTCGTCGTCCTGGCCTTCCCCTTATATGGTTCTTCCTGATTGCCTCACGTCCTGCCTCCTCTCACGTCCCCACGATCCGCCTCCGCCTCCTCCCCTTCATGCGGCGTGGTGAGGTGGCCTATTAACGGGTCGTTAATGGCCATCATGGGATCGCGGATTTAGGGGGGCGGTTAATCCGGCCGTGTAGGGGCCGGTCGGGTGTACCCGAGGGCGAGGTGGTTGGGCCTTCCGCTCCGTCCGTGGACCTCCTTTGGGAGGGCCCGTCTTCTCTAACGTGCCTCTCCTTTGAGATTGGGCCGTGGGCCGTTGTGCTTTGGGCTCGCTGACATTAGTCGTAACAATTTCCCCCATCGCCCGGACCGTTCGGCTTCCGGCGGTTCGGTGCGGGTGATGTGATTCTTTCGTGACCTGATGGACGCGTCAGTCGAGGCCCTGCTATTAAATAAATGTCATTATTGCCGCTCCGTTTGAACTTCTGTTGGTGCGGTTTTCGAAGCATCGCCGCCGTTTTGATGTCGCTGCGTGCCTTCTCCTGACGGTTCAAATCCCACCGTTGCCCTCTATATATACGTTCCACTCCCTCGGGCTTCAACTCTTTCGCGCTCATTCCTTCTTGATCTCCGTCCCAACAGCTTCTTCCTCCCAACCTTTGTCTTTTCTTCAGCTTTGATCAAGGTAACTCTTCCTCCCTTTATCTCCGGCCAGGGCCATGCTTAGAATAGGTGATACGCGTCCTGGCGGACCGACGCCTGGTCCTGATCGTGCCCCTCCCTAGGGGCTCAAAGATCCTTCGCCGTCCCCGGGGGTCCCGGACAAAGGAAAGAGAAAGCTTTTTCCGGATCCCATCGGGGACGATGTGGCCTCGTCTTCCGAGCGGTTGGGCATCCCTCCCTCGATCCTTCGGTCGTCGTCTATGGCCCCGTTCTTAGTTACTAGGGAAATATTGGAGAGGTATCTGTGTTATCCCTATGACGTCCGAATTCCCTTTGGGGATGAGCGGATCTGCTTCCCGCGGAGTAACGAAGTCGGCGTCTACGTCGAGATGTTCCATCTGGGGCTTCGTTTCCCCCTCCACCCCTTTATCATTCAATTCACTGACTCCTTGAAAGTCGCCTTGTGTCAACTAACGCCGTCCTCTGTCGCGGTGTTGACCGGGTTCATTACGCTTTGCCTCACTCACGGCCTGGAGCCGTCTCTCCCACTCCTCTTTTAATTTTACCGGATCCAGACGGTCGGCCTCGGATCCTGGCTGCACATCCGGAGCCGTGCGGGTCGAGTGTGCCTTCTTGGTCTGCCACCTGGGTCGGGAAACTGGGATTCTAGCTTTGTTTTTGTTGTTTTCCCCCGGGTTTCGGTGATCTTGACAGGTTGGGGGAGTTCTCAACACACCGACAGGACGGTAACCTTATCCGAGGCCGAGCGAGCCGCGGCCCGTCTCATATCGTCACTTTCTCTCGAGGAGAGGTCGGTCTGGCATTTGCTGGATGACCTTCTTCTAAAGTGCACTTTGTGGTCCCCCGGTTAGTTGTCTCTTTTCCCTCCTTTTGTCCTCTGGCTCACCCTGATTTCACTTTCTCTCACAGGCATGGCTGGCCGAGAGTTCACCCATGACGTCGATGAGCTCATTCGCCTGGGATCTCGTCGGGGTCGCGGGAGCTCTTCTGGACGGGCGCCTCGCCGCTCTGTTGATGAAGAGTTGCGCCGGTCTGAGCCTCCTTTGGGAAGGATCGAGGCCAAGTCGCCTTCACGGGCCGCACCTGGTGCCCCCGGAGGGGAAGTCACTGGAGCCGACCCCCTCCCTGTTGAGGATCCCGGATCGGCTCCTCGACTGTCCGCGAGCGGGAGTCGCAAGCGCTCCCCTCCGGCGATCGCTGCCCCCATTGGGAAGAAGTCGCGGAAGAACGGCGGGTGTGCCTCTTCCCCGACGCCTGCCGTCGCGACGACGGATCCTGGCCGGGTGGTCGCGTCGTCCGCCGCCCCCGACCACGCTGCTGGTATTCTCTCGGCTGCCCCTTCGGTCTCGGGGGCCGTCCGCATCCCGCCGAGTGCCTCAGCGGTCCTCGCTGATCCTCTCAGGGGTTCGGTTCCAGGTCTCGATTTGGCCTTGGTGGACCGGCCGGCGGCGGACGCTGTCCCTTCGGGGGACCGCACCCTTTTGGAGTTGTCCCATGTGGACGTTCTGTCGGATTCCCTGGCCGGTCACCTCCAACAGGTTCGGATTCCTGTCCCTTTTCAGATGATCATTTCGTCTTTCGGTCTCCCTCGGTGTAATCCACCTCCTTTTTATCTACAGGCCACCGTGATGGCTCTCGAGGCGCAGCGTCGGGCGACCCAGCTGAGGAGCCTAGAAGACTCTCTGAGTCGAGAGCGCGCCCGGGCCGGGGAGGCCGACGTAGCGCTTCAGGGTGCCCGCATGGAGGTTCGGCAGCAACGCCGTTGTGCTGACGAACTCGAGTCTCAAGTGCATGATCTCAAGCGGAAGCTTGAAGACGTTCACGACTTGAGCCGAGAAGCGGAGGAGAAGTTCCGGCAAGAGAGGAAGGATCTCTGGGGTCAGCTTGCCGAGCTGCGTCGGAGGCTCCGTTTTACCGAGGAAGCCGAGAAGGGTGTCGACACGGCCATAAGGCCGAAGATTGCGTCGGTCCTGAAGGAAGTCTTCGGGTCTTACGAAGACCTTCTCGCTCCTCGCATAGTGGAGGTCATCAGGGAGTCGTTCCGGCAGTTCGCGGAGCTCGCTCGGGAGCCGATTGGTGGGCTCCGAAAGGTGCTCTCTCTCAAGCGCAAGAGTCCGTACAAGTAGTAAAATATGGGAGTCCAGATGTCGAATCCACGGGAAGAAATCTGTTGCAACCACAATTCAAATCAAATAGAAATCCTACGAAAAGAAACTAACCACTTCACAAATGATGACGGTGATGGTGATGTGAACACGTGAACAATATAAACATAGAAATACGTGAGAACAAATATCTATAAAAAGTATGCACATGGTATGGGTTCGTTAGGATCAAAGATTCGTATTAATTTGGTTGATGAATATATCACAATGAATTCTCTTTTTGAGAGCAATTCACCGGGAAAATATCCAATATAACTCAATGAATTCTCCTTTTAGGAGCAACTCATCGGAAGATGCCCTTTTGGGGGTTCAAACACAAAATTCAATAAGATCGTCGCGAAGATTATAATACGATATGAAACTCTCTTTTGGAGAGATCAAAACTATGGTATGAAACTCCCTTTTGGGGAGATCAAAACTCACCCTTTTGGGGGCGATCATCAACTAAATCAATTCTTTTGGAATCTGAAAAAGTCGATTTACGAACAAAGATTACAATTTTAGCGACGTTTAACGATTTAGCACAAGGAATACAACCAAACTAACACAAATAATATCCCCTAACTACTCCATACCATGCACAACAGAGATTTAGCTACTCATAATGCAATAATAAACAAGTTTCATAGCCAAATACTTCAAGTTCATAGCAAAATACAATAGAAAACACCAAAATACGGGGTTTGAGTTAAAGAAAATATCACCAATTCTCCTTGAAAAGACTTCAAACTCTCTGGAAATAATAAAACAAGCCTCTGAAATTTTACAGAATTTTTCAGGGGGCAAATACGGCTCCTAGAGCCTCCAATACGCTCAAAATACGCCCCAATCTGCTTGTATACGCCCAAAAAACCCTAAATACGCTTATATAATAGGCTTGCGGGTTTGGGTTGTGCTATCGGATATAAACCTGCATCAAAATCATACCCGAATGCATCTGGGCCGCTCATCTCGAGCGGATCAATCCACGGCTGCACGATCAAAGCGGGATTCGCTTTGGGCTCGACACGTGTCGCTTTAAAAGTCGTGCGCAACCCGCATCCGCTTCTATCGATCTGAGTTCGATTCGGAATTAACTCAGCCGTTGGATCTTAATCTCGTGGCTCCGAGTACGCCACGTCGCGCGGAGAAATACGCTGCCGCCGCTTCATTTAATCATCGTTGCGGACCGTTCGATCTGCAATCAACGGTGTGGATCGTGCCGCGTCGCTCCTCCGATTTCACGAGGCGGGGTGATTTGAGGCCGTTCAATGTGGCGGGGATATTCTTGATGGCCGCCACGTGGAGCTAAAGGGCGACAGCGCTGCTTCGTTGTGTTTCGAGCGGGCGGAATGTCGGCCGTTCGATCGAAATCGAATGGCTGAGGGATTTTCACGTCGACCGCTGCTGTGAGACGTTGGATACGGCGGGAAGCGGCGGATGGCCGCCATGTGGCACATGCTGATTGGGTGGCAGCCGTATTTCCATATTTTCGAGCGTATTTCCCCATTTAAATTGTATTCTGCATTCAAAAATACACCGTAATTAGCACAGATCTCAGAAAAATACAAATAAATAGTCGTTGGAATCGTGAGATCGAGACCAAGCTAGGAAAAATATAAAATGTGCAGAATTGCATCGTTAAATGCTGTTTTGTGCTCAAATAGTGTGTTTTCTCTAATAAATAAATGTGTAGAAAATACGTATGAATTAGAGAGAAATGTAGCATCACATGAGCACAAAATAGGGCTAAATGGGGGATTAAATATGTAATATTGAACCTGAATCACACACCCCAACTAGCGATTTGCTAGTCTCTAGCAAAAAGAGCGATAAATACGGATGGTTAATAAAACAATAAGTTCTTTCAAATCGCTCATGGCATGGCTCAATAATACGCATTCCAACATGATCTTAACCATCAATATACACATCCATGAACAAAATCAATCACATGATATTTTCTCTAATTTAGTATGAATAAATAGCATGCAGGCTTCGTTTTACGCAAGCAAAAGTATGACACGTTGTTTTGTTCTAGTTTTCGTGTTTCCAAGGAATTGACCTATCAAAATAATCATTTAAGACATGTGTATTGAAGTTGCTTAGTATATTCACCATTTCTTTTCTTTTATTCGTTCTGCGTAATGCGCATCAAGCAACATTCGCAGAAAAAAGTATACCTTGGATCGCTCCATCAAATGAGTGAGGTTCCGGTCAATGGCTCCCAAATTAGACGATACTAGGGCATTAGGCCAAAAAGGACCCCTCGGACTGTACTACTCGAGCCCTCACGGGGCTCCTCCATCCTTATGAAGCCCGTTCCAGTCTGCACATAGAGAGAGTCCAATGCAATAAAATAGGTCGCAAATCTTGTGGTTCGAAAAAAAGAACCGGGAACTCTACATACAGTGTGGTGCTGCTTGTCGACGCAGTCGAGGCCTTTGTAATACTTTGTCTCCACGTATTCCTCCGTCGCTTCACTCCCATCGCACTCCAGTTTCTATTGCAAATGGCCGGGAACAAGAGAAGAAAATGAATGAACAAACACGCATGCTAACAAGTGCAAGGCAGGCAGGTAGATGTACCTGAGGATCTGACTCGAGACTTCGAAACCTTTCGAGCTCGGGGATCGAATCTCGGTCGGAAGGCTCGAGGCCGTCGGAGTAGGCTGACGAGTACTCGCTCCTTGAGGGCTTGGTGTGACGCTTGGGGGCGGACTCTTGGAAGTAGTCGCGCGTCTCCTTCTCCTTCTTTGCTTCTTCCTCGGATGAAAGATGAGCGTCGCTGCGATCAGGCCTCATTGTATGCTTGTACATCTCTTCGTCTCCGATTCTTTACGGCTGGTTCGGGTGAGAGCCAATATAGAACAAGAAGGAGAAGCTTGTTCTCGCTGTCCACAAGATAAAGAATATCTCATGAACCTTATCTTGTTCTCGTTGGACAAACGTTGCTCTCTCTTTCAGCTTGGTGTGCTTTTTAGCCTATGTTGTGCCCGAAAGGTAGCACAAGCACGTCGGAACACTTGGGATGACCGAGGACAAAAGCAAGAGCAAGTAACCAGATAAACTAGAAGCGCTAAGCGAAATAGATTTAGGCCGTCGGCCGGCCAATGGGACACCAACGAGCTTTATTACGAAAGGAAGGAAAGAATACAGATCTTCTCTTCACATACGAAGAAGCACACAACGATCTCTCCAAAGGCTCTTTACAATGTCTCTCAAAGTTGGCTCTCACAAATGACGGCTCAAATTCACCAATGTGTTCCACACGGTGGCCCATCGACACCCTCCTCTAAAACTACCTTATATATTCATATGGTATAATAAGTGCCATCATTGAGAAAGAGTCCACAAAAGACACAAATCCCAACTTCGACGGAATTCCTATCTCATCGCAGCTATATGCATTTAATGCGCCGAACCCTAGTAGACGTGCGTTGCCCCCTACTGGCATCCGTCACATCCAAGTGGGTCCTGCTCCGCACGACCGAACTTTCTATTAAAGATCGAGCGATCCGAAGTATTGAAACAAGCTCTTCGACCCACTGGGTAGGTCAAATCGTAGAGGTGCTGATCATCTTAGTCGTCGACCTTTACGACCCTCAAACCCCTTAAGACCGAGAGTCTAATACGCTGCTGAAGTCTCATAGCTCAGCATTCGACCTACCTGACTTGTGCCGAGTCAGATGGGTCATATCCGAGCACAGACGAGTTATCTCGGCACAAGATAATTCGACTGAATAACCAATGACTCGTCAGAACCGAAATCAAGCCAACTTCCACAGCCTAATCCCTCAACATTCACAAATGCCGCTAAAAATAAGGCGAAAAAAAGAAAAGAACAGGAAAAAATCCATAATTAATTACCAATTTCAAACTATCAAGGGAAGCCCTTCTCGAGCCCACTAGGGCTTACTTCTAACGTGCGGCCTGCTTTAGCCGTCATTATGTCCTTGTAAGAAAACCGATAACAATCAGCTTTACAACCTGAGGACAAATTATACTCGTGTTGACGATCGGGTTCCAGTCAACAATGGAAGGGCTGACTTGGACGTCTCGGGTCAACACGTATCCTTGTCAGCTGTGTTGATCTGGCTCACTTGCAGGGTAGCTCGTGTCTGGAGGGTGGCGGCTGAGCTACTAGGAGGAAATCCGATCTAGCTTAGAGGAGCTCCGAGCTTGGTGAGGATCGCCTGCCGATAATCTGCACCACAGGAAATCGTAAGGGCGGTCGAATTTGGGTTCAGTCCCAAATCCCCTCCGATACTTAAGTTAGTAGGGGAACTTAAGAGGGACTCTGGACAGCGGGATCAATCTAAAGAAAGCACGTCCGATGGGCTGCCCTACCGAGTCGACGAGGAAGAAATCTGTAGTAGAAAGTAAAGGACGGGTGTTGTCAGATTACCTAATGCTTAGTAGCTCTATTGACCTCTTTGTTCCTCCGAGGTTTAGTCCTTTTACAAGTGTTGCGCCCCTTCGATCCTGTTGATATATAACCGCTTCCTTTTGATCGTGGCACGTGTATCCTTGCATCTCGGGTGTAGTAGACGAGTGACCACCATCCCATTATTTGGGCCCATTTACCCAATTCTTCTTAGAGACGTTGGGCTCGATGGGCGTGATGCGAACTGCCCTTGACCAGATAAATAACTGAATATTCAAGCAGGCTCGATGGGCTCAATGGGCTGCTTTGTCTTCCTTGACGGGCTTAGTCCATGTGGGTATTAATATTTATTATGTACTAGGCAAACCCGTGTCCGGAGGGCACGGAGGTCGTCGCCCGGGCGCAAATGCGGAGATAAGCGGTCGACAAAGTGAAAAAAGCATGGGTGTGTGTGTAAGAGGAGGGCCGGTGGAAAAAAGAGAAAAAGTAGGGACTAAAGCGCAAAAAAATTTACCAAAAACCAATCCCAAAGCCAAGTCCAGAACCCCACCCAACCCCACGTGGCGGTCTAGTCAGCAACAAAAAATATGACTAAAACAAAATTGACACGTTGGACAAAACCGCCACGTGGAACAAAACTTCATGTATTGTATAATAGATTTGGGAGCCGGCCCAATGATGTAAGAACTTGTAACAAAGCAAAAGCAACCCATTATGTTCTTATAAACTATAATCAGAGGGTGTGCTTCGACGTGTCTCAGAGAAACATGATAATATAAAGAATGTGAAGAAAATCAATGGATTATGAATGCCGGTGGAGATATTGATGTTGTGCGCCGTGTGGAAGCAGTCGGATCGCCGAAGTATCTAGAGCAAAGAACAAATAGAGAGCTAACAAGATTTAGGTCGCCTAAACGACCAAGGGAACACTTCTCTTAATTTCAAATAAAACACTCAACCACTACAAAGAAATCCTCACAAATGGCTCACTCAATGATCGCTCACAATGATCCTATGGAACTTCCAATAGGATCTCATACAAACTCTCTGTGCTTCAATGGAAGCTCAATTGGATCAACACTTCTTCGATGCTAACAATCAAACATTCGATATCCTTTTATAGGGACTCAAAGGGGAGGGGGTTTGGTGCACCAATCCCCCATTGGGTTGGTGCACCAACCCCCTTGGTTGGTGCAACAACCATGGGCAACCCATGTTTAAATCAAGCCAACAACCACAAATCTCCACCTTGGCGAGATATTAGGTCTATGTCACACAATCGACCGTCAACGCTCATCCTCGGTGAGAATCATCTCGTATTCCCATCATCTTACCTCGAAAGGCTCATATGGCTTCGCAGAGCCTCATTGCCCCAGAAGGGGCCACCAAAAGTCATCTCATATCGTCAACTTACAAGTCCGAGCCTTACTCGAACTTGACTCCAATATCGATCTTCATATGCTCATCTGTCGAACAATCACTAATGCCAAGTAGCTCCACCCGATCCTTGGCTTCATCATTCGTCGTTGATTCCATCTCATCACACCAATCTTTCCTTCATCCACATAGGTCGCCATTGTGCTCCACCTCACCGAATAAGGTTGGAGACTCATCACACCTGACAAAGAAAGCAACCGAGACTCTTTTTACAGGTTGGAATCTCTCATACCTTGGTCTCCAAACTTTTATTGAATCCTTCTGCTGGACAAGTTGTGGGGATAAGGTATCTCCACCATACGGACTTGAACCATCACCTCTATTAGCACCACCTCTCCGAAGATCATTCAATGATGTCTTTGTTGCGTGCGACCTTGAGTCGGTAGCTCGCTCATCTGGAACTCTCGTCGTCTTCATCATCACCGTACCATCCAAGTAATAGAGGTTGCCTTCACGCTTTCCCTTCATCAGGATCATTACTCCTCGTGTCACCTTCAAAGCGCCGTCCTCCATAGTCACTTTGCAACCCTTGGCTTCAAGTGAACCAAGCGATATCAAATTGTACTTCACATTTGGCACATAATGAACATCACCTATGTCCCGTATGACACCATCACTCATCTTTATGCGGACTGTGCCAACGCCCGCCGTCGTGCATGCTCCATCGTCTCCAAGAAGGACTTTACGCTTACAACCTTCATGGAAAGTAGTAAAGTACTCTCTGTGAGGTGTCATATGGAACGAGCAACCCGAGTCGAGCACCCATCCCCCCTTCATCACCCCTTCCGTCGCACCAACTAGGACCCACTCATCCACCTCCTCGCTTTTGACGATGTTGGCGGTAGCATCTTTCTTCTTATTGGCCTTTGGGCACTCCCTCGCCCAATGTCCTCTTTCTTTGCAAAAAGCACATTGATCCCTCTCGATGTCTGTGCGCGGAGCTCTACTATTGCCCCTCGTCTCGGATCTATGGTTCCCTTTGCGGCCTCCACCACTTTCATTGCTCCGACCTCTAACCACGGTAAGCGCTTCGGATCTTTGGCCCATCATCTTCTCATCATCCTTCTTTCTAAATTCATTACTTGTGAGAGCGTTAGAAACTTCATTGAAGGTGATAGATTCTTTACCATAGGTTAAGATTGAAACGATGTGCTCATAGTCTTTATGCAGTGAGTTGAGGAGAATCATCGCCTTGTCCTCATCTTCCACCTTGACGTCGATGTTCCTCAAATCTGTGAGGAGTTTGTTGTAGTAGTCTAGGTGTTCTTCAACTGAAACTCCTTCCTCCATCTTGAGGCCAAAAAGCTTCTTCTTTAGATGTAGACGATTCTGAATGTTCTTCTTCATGTACTTCTCACCAAGCGCATCCCATAACGCTTTCGTATTCGTCTCCTCCATGAAAGGGTACTTCTTCTCCTTTGTCAAGTAGAGCCGGATCGTGCCGCAAGCGGTCCGGTTCATCATCTTCCACTCCGCATCCGACGTCGTAGTCGGCCTCTCATCTAGTACTTGATCTTGACCAAGTTGGTTCAAGATGTCAAGTACTTCGCATCTCCACATGCCGAAGTTGATACGCCCATCGAACTTCTCAATTTCGAACTTCGTATTAGATACGATAGTTCGCGTTGTTGAAGATTGTGCCATTGGAGTAGAAGGATTTTCGTCGCCGTCTTTGCCCGTCTTCTTCGTCTAGAACTTCGTCGTCTAAAGGCTCTGATACCAATTGTTGTGCGCCGTGTGGAAGCAGTCGGATCGCCGAAGTATCTAGAGCAAAGAACAAATAGAGAGCTAACAAGATTTAGGTCGCCTAAACGACCAAGGGAACACTTCTCTTAATTTCAAATAAAACACTCAACCACTACAAAGAAATCCTCACAAATGGCTCACTCAATGATCGCTCACAATGATCCTATGGAACTTCCAATAGGATCTCATACAAACTCTCTGTGCTTCAATGGAAGCTCAATTGGATCAACACTTCTTCGATGCTAACAATCAAACATTCGATATCCTTTTATAAGGACTCAAAGGGGAGGGGGTTTGGTGCACCAATCCCCCATTGGGTTGGTGCACCAACCCCCTTGGTTGGTGCAACAACCATGGGCAACCCATGTTTAAATCAAGCCAACAACCACAATTGAAGCCACCTTTTGTCCAAATGATTCTCAAAGCGCCCCTTTATCCTAGACTTTTGCCTTTCAAAGCTCGAGAAATATGATGGCATGCGAAATGTTGCCGATCAAGGTTGACATTACCAACAAGTAATGAATACGTATGGATATACAAATGCGATGATGTGTATAACATTTTTCTCTCGATACATCAGAAAGCAAGAATCAAACTCTTGGTCTCTCGTTAAAAAAAGGATAGTGAATATAACTAAACCAATTGCGATGATGTGCATAGCATTTTTAACTAACGCAAGGAAAGACACCACACACACAGACACACAGAAGGAATGCTGGCTTGCGGTACAATGATTACAAACATTTGAAGAAGTCATAGTAAAACAGACATGGAAATAGCAACACACACAGCTGTTACCATGTGGCTTATCATCCGGGTGCTGGTCCAAATGGGTGCACTACCATTTCAAGAATTCGCAGCGGCATTCCACGTGGATAACCGTCGCTCAAAAGGCAACTATATCAAAACGCGGCCAAATTTCTACTCAGTTCCATTTTCTTCTTCTTCCTCAACTCCAACGATTTCTATTCGCTAGGGTTTTGGCCGCGAGAATGGAGGGCGCAACCAATGGCGGGATGCTGTATCACGAGGTCCAGGAGTCGAATCTCTGCGGCGTTCACTGCCTCAACACGCTCTTGCAAGGGCCCTTCTTCGTCGAGACCGATCTCGCCGCGATTGCCGCCGATGTTGATCGGGAAGAGAGGCGCGTCATGGACCGAGAAGGCAGCGAGTTGTTGGGCGATTTCTTGACTCAGGACTCTCACAATGTATCCACCGCTGGTGATTTCAGCATCCAGGTTAGGGTTTCGATTCGCAAATTTCCTTTTTCCTTCTTTTTTTTTTCAAAGTTGCGTGCGTGCGTGCGTGCCTGCGTGCGTGCGTGTGGTTCTACCTGGAATTTGTCGTGTGAAAAGAATATCAACTTTATTGGCAATTTCTATAGTGATACCTGCTTCCATATGTTAGATGAATTGTGTGAAAGGATGTTAATGTATTGGTATCTTTTTTTGTTTGGACTTCTTCTATTGTACATTAATGATCGAGATCGGTTTCATCTCATGAATTGTTTGAAAAAGAAAGAAACCTAGCGTTTGAATGATTCCATCTTCTATTGTACATTAATGATCGAGATCTGTTTCATCTCATGAATTGTTTGAAAAAGAAAGAAACCTTGCGTTTGAATGATTCCATCTGGAATTTGTTGTGCGAAAAAGGATCTACTTCATCTGCTATTTCTTTATACGCCTGGTGATCAGCTTCTTGCTTTGAATTTCTTAGTTCTGTTTGTACATTTAGTATTACCCACTTTGTACATTTGGGTGCAGCGATCGTGTGCTAATTTGCTTGGCAAACTGTGTGACAAAGAATTAAACTTGTTTTTTTATAATTGCTTGTTTCTGGTTGATTAATGTATACAAAATAGAGGAAATACCAAGAATGGAATGATGCTTTTTAATCCTAAATTAGAAGAAATTTATGATGCTTACTAACAGTGGCGGAGCCAGAATTTTTTTTTTGGCGCGGGGGGGGGGGGGACATAATAACAAAATATTTTATTTTCATAAAAGAATACAATTACAAAAATCAGAGTTTCTTCATTAATATAAACAATAAATTTTCAAAACTAATTAAACATTGGCTTGTTTTCTACAAAAATAGTTTAAATTTTGCAAAAAAATACATTAATACCCAATTGAAAACTAATCAAAACTTTATTTTATAAAACTATGTTAATTTTTTCATAAAATTATCTGGAACTATGTCTTGATTTCATAAAATTATCCTGAAATTTCGGAAAACACAAAATTAACCAAATAGAATTTTTTTATACTTCAAAAATACATAGTAACACTATTGTGTGTTTTCCCTTAAAGCTCAATATAGTTTATTATAATTTTACCAAATTCAGCCAAATCAAAAAACAATCCATCTTATTCTCATTTCCAAAAAAGTCCAATATCCATTTGATTTTTTGGAGCATCAACCCATCGACTGCATAATCTTTTGGCCGTCAAAGTCTTTAAGAGAGTTTGATCAACAAATCCATCAGAAACTCCCATTGTGGGACCCATTTCACTTCAGAATGTATTTCCAATATAAATCCCTGCCAAATTAACCGCATTCCTCTCTCTTAGCTAAGCCGCCTGTCTCTCAACGGGTGCATAGAGTATTATGAAGAAATTACGTTGATCAACATAGGATCAGAGACATAAGTTGGGGGTTGCAAAGATCATGGTTAACCAAGCGAACCTCTGTTACAAAAGGCATGTTAACAAAATCTATGTTGTTTCCCTTCACTCCATAAGATTTATCAGAACTCAAAAGTTAAAAAGTTCTTAGTTAATTTTATCAAAAGATCAAGACTTTGACGAGTGCCATTCTGTGCCATTTCTTACCATTTTCTAAGAGCATTGATTCTCTTTTGATATTCATTGTAGTGTCATTTTGAACCATTTGTGCATTTGATCGTTTCCTCCATAATGAAACAGGTGGCCATAGTCCATCTTTATACTGAAAAAAAGATTTTGTATGAGTGGTTTTTAAGCGAGTGTTTGATAATTATCTGCCTGTAATTCTTTGGCTTCACATGCTAGATATGTTGGAACTTATCCAACTAAGTTGGATCTTAATCCAACATTGGGCTTATATGCGATAAATAATTATATGGTGCTAACTGTCATATTAAAGCCCAATATATTAGTGATCTGGTTTTAATTAAGTTAAATGGGCTTAAATGAGTTATACAGGTTGTGGGGCCTTTATGTGTAGAGACTATTGGGCTTCAACTCGTTGATGGGCCGAGTTGGAAACCCTAGGGCTATGGAGGCTAGCCTATAAATATTAGCGGTCGTGGTCCCCGGAATACACGAACAAATTTGAGCCGTCTTTTCTACGTCCCGTCGCTAGGAGAGAAACCAGGAGAAAACTAAAGGGGTTCTCCAAACGGTTGATTCGTGCTATTCTGGAAGATCGTCCGTTGCGGTATCGTCAGGATCTTTCAGATTATTATAGCGATGGACTCAGGTACGCTTCCGCTAAATCCGAGTAGGTCAATGATTTAAGATTCCGCATGTTATATACATCTAGATTATTGTTTGCATGGTCTTGCTTAATGATTAATCTAGATCTTTAGTTTCTACAAGTGGTATCGGAGCCCACATGCTGTGGATCTTAAATTTTTTGTCTGCTCGTAGTAGATCTGATAAAAATCAGATTTTTAATCTGTTTAAGTTTCGGATCTGATAAAAATTAGTTTTTTTATCAGTTTTAAGTTTCAGATCTATGCAAAATTGAGGGTTTTTTGATTGATTTTTCCTGTTAAAAAAAATTTGGTTTTTTCACAAACCCTAGATCGGGGGCGGCCCGCCGGCCGCCGCCCGACACGGCAATAGAGGGGGCGGCTCAGCCGCCCCCGTCAGGAGATCGGCGCCGGCAACGCCGACGCAGAACCGCAATGGTCTGTCAAAAAAAATGGGTTTTTGGGGGGGCCACTGCCGGCCCCCCGTTAGGTTTCCGGCAAGGGGGCGGCGCCGCCGCCCCCATAAGGTCTCAGAAAGGGGGCGGCCTCGCGCCCCCCCTACTGGATTCCGGCGACGGGGGTGCCCTCCCCGTCCGCCGGGAAGAACAGACCCCCACCGAAGGTGGGGGTTCTGTTGCGATAGCAAAAGGAGGGGGGCGGCTTCCAGCCGCCCCCCTCCGGCGGTTTGCGGCAAAAGGGGGCGGCTCACGCCGCCCCCATTAGGTTACAGAGGGGGCGGCGTGACCCCCCCGGGGGGTTTTCCGGCAACAACCCCCCCACTCTCGTGGGGGGTCTGGCGAAGTCACAGAGAACGGGGGGGCCTCGGCAACCCCCCCGTCGGGATTCATAAGGGGAAGGGGCGGCGGTGCGCCGCCCCATCAAGACACCGTCGGAAAAAGGGGCGGCGGCCGGCGGCGGCCGGCGGCGGCCGCCCCCGCCCCCATCGGACAACCCTAACCCCCCCTTTCCGGTTGCATGTTTTGGGCCGGCCTACAGTATTAAAAAAAAAAAAACTTTTTTTTGGGAGGATTGGGCTGGGCCTGTTTGGGTTATTTGGCTGTTTTTGGGCCTCTTGTAAGGATTATTGCAAACTAGTTTTGGCCTTCTTTTAGGCTTATTGCAAAACAGTTTTGGGCACCTTCATGGCTAATTTTGGACCCAATTTTTGGGTCATTTGGACACAAATTTGGGGTTGTTTTGGATTTATTTTAACACTAATGGAAGGGGAAATAAGCGGACATATATATATATTTCCCTAAAGTATAAATTTTTGTTAAAATTCAGTTTGAATTTTAAATTCAATTTTTGGGCACGCTTCATCATATATATATCGAAATGATTGTAATTAAATCAAATCCCCACCAAAGTGGGCTTTATCGTGGCAATTACTCTTATTTCGATATATAAAAAAAGTTACGGACATACTTTGTATGTAAATTTGGTGCCTAAAAAAAAATCTTGAATTTAAATTCATTAAAAGGGAGGAAATAAATGGTTGTGTATATATATTTCCTGTAGGCCCTATTTTGTGTGTTAAATTTAAGTTCATTCCAATTTTAATTCTTTAGGCAAAATTCAGTCATATATACATTTTTTGAAATAATTCCAATTTTTTGTAAAATTCCACCAAAGTGGGTTCTACTATTAAAATTGTTATTATTTCGGAATGTAATCGGATTAAAAGTACATACTTAGTATGGTCGGTTGCCCGGATGAATTTTAAACGGAACGAAGGAGTAAATAAAAGGCTTTCAAATATATTTACATTTAAGTTCAGTTTAATTTAAATTCAATTTTTGGGCAAATTAAATTATATGTTTCAAAATAATTTTAATTATTACGGGATCCCACCAAAGTGGGCTTTACTGTTAAATTATTATTATTTCGTAACATAAACGGTTAAATACATACTTTTGTATGATTGGTTGACCAATATTGAATTTAATTTGGGTTGAAGGAGGAAATAAGAAGCTTAAATGTATATTTCTCCTCAAAGATAAAATTTTGTGTTAAATGTGCAAAATAAATTTAAATTCTAAGTTTAAGGCTTAAAACCATATATATATACTTCGGTATATAACAAGTTGACTTCATACATCGGTATGAAAATTCAGATTGCCTAAATTTAGATTTAAATTAAAACACAAAATTCAAGTGTATTCTTCGGGAGCAAATAAAAGGTTTTAACATATATTTCTCCTTAAGAATAAGTTTAAAAGGCCTTAAAGGATTTTCGTGCACTAACCATCAAGCAAATGGCCTTAAGGAAATTTGACACATTTTAAAGTTATATATGAAATGGGGTAGGGTGTGTATTTATATATATAACTTTATATGTATGTTCATATACACATTAGTATACATATATACCCCATTTTGAAGAAGAAAATTTGTGTTGAAGTTATAAATTTTATTTAACTCAATATAAATGATTATAAGGGTGGAATAAAAGGTTCTTATATATATTTCCACTTGTTGTAATCATTTTTTTGTTAAATTCGGTTTAGTTTCAATTTCAATTTTTTTGGCACAATTATTATATATTTCGAATATAGAATGATTGGATCATCAACTCACCAAAGTGGGTTTTCTTGTGAAGATCAGTTCTAATCTCGAAATATAACAAGTCGAATACATACTTTTGTATGAAAATTTTGATTGCCTTAATTTTGATTTTGAAGAAAAGTGGACTTGAATATCTCCACTTAAAGTATATTCATGTATTAAATTGCGACTTAAATTCAAATTTTGCAAAGTTATATATTTTTTGAAATGATTTCGTGCAATCATCACCTCGCCAAAGTGGGCTCTGTTGATTTGCATTATTTCATTTCATGAATATAAAAAGAATCAAATGTGCCCGTGATTTGCGTAAGAATGCTAAATCGGCCCAAAGGAAGATTACCGTTCTCTACCATTTCATGCGCACCTGTGGCAATAGACAAGGTGATGATTAGTGAGTTCAATGCATGCAAATTTAATTCGGCCCAAAGGAAGTTTTATTTTTGGCATGTTATTATTGTCATTGTCTGATTGCTACAACAAGATATCAGTGACTAGTCAATAGATTATCCAAAGATAAATATTGGACTAGTGGGGGATGTCTTGAGATGGGAAAATAGCATTAATTTGAATTTGTTGTTGTATTTAATACCCATATGAACATGTTATAAATTGTTTTCTTGTTCTCTGTTCGGCTATTATTCCTGAAAATTTCTTCTGCCATTCCAGAATATCTCAGGGGCACTATTTCAGATAAAATTACCACAACTAAAGAATTCCATTCTGACATTGAAACCAGATTTGTCAAGAGTGAAAGGGGTGAAATTGGTACACTCTTGACAATTCTAAATTCAATAAGGTATAAGGGTACGGGAAACATTAGGGAGCACATATTGAAGGTATCTAATATTGCTTCAAGGTTGAAGGCACTTGAGCTAGACCTCTCTGAGGCTCAGCTAGTGCATTTTGATTTGATATCTCTTCCATCACAGTTCAACCAGTTTAAGATGAGCTACAATCTGAAGGATGAGACTTGGTCTCTGAATGAGCTCATCTCGCACTGTGTTCAGGAAGAGAACAGGCTTGAGCAAGGAAGACAGAAAGTGCTCATATGATCTCTACCACTAAAAGATTAGAAAGGTATGCTGCAAATTTTGGTTTAATTCTAAGTTAATTTCATGCAACCTTTGGTACTTATAGGCACATGATGGAAAGATTTGGTATAACCATTCACATCATTGTGTCTATGCAGGATTGCCTAAGATGCCAAACGCCAAATGATGGTGAAAGATACATCGATATGGGCAATGGCAAGATGGTTCAAGTAGAGGCACATTAAATTTAGATTATTTCTTTTAAATGCTAGATTGTATTTGAATTTTATGAGACTATTATGTACCGTTTTTAACGGAATTTGGATTTCCATTTTTATTTTGAACAAATTCGGTAATAAGTGTTCAATTTTGAATGGAAAATTTGGTTGTCTCTTAATTCAAAATTAGTTTATTCTAGTTCTTTAAAAGATCATTATAATCTTCATTTATTTGGAAATGTTGCTTCATCAATAGAATTCCTGCATTTAAGTACATGTGTTGTAATGAAAGAATTAACAGTTTAGAATTCAGTTATATTTTGATTGCAGCTTATATCCTTATTAAAGTTTCAACAAATGAATCAATTGCATGTTTGGAGATGTCCAACTAAGGTAAGGCTTTATAAGCCTAATAAAGTAATAGGACATAATGCTAATGATTTTCTAATTTTGTTGAATAGTTTAAAGTTGATATTATTTTGTATAATTTTACATAATCTCACTGTTAAGTTAGTTTACGAATTAGGAAATGCACACCTATTTGAGGATGCTGAGTTTGAAGGGGGAAATTTAGTTAGTAACGTTATTCTTGAAGAGGATTATATCCCTACAGGTGTGGTTGGCATTGCTCAGGATGGTATTCCTGACATTGTTCAAGACACAATAAATTCAAGATAATGTTGCAATTCCTCCCATTCGGGAAATTGTTCATAAGGACAAACTCTAGCACCTCAAGTAACTAATTGCCATTCAGGAAAAATCCATTAAAGAGATGACAAGTTTACTGTTGACATTAGGATGATGGAAGTTTGACTTACATCAAGTCATAAAACGTTTTACATCTCTAAATGGATTAATGCATTAATTAAGAAAGTCATTGAATGATACTTAAAATCTTTTCTCATCGCCATAAGGTTTGAAACCTATTGATTGTAAATAGTTTTTTTATGATCAAAAGGAATTCAAAAGGGTATTAAGAAAAGATTTAAAGTGTATCACTCAAAGACTTTATACGGAAAATAATGCATTAATTGTAAAGAGACTTTCTATTCAGTTTTCATGAAAGACTCTATAAGGTTTATAATGGCATTAGTAGAGCATTTCAATATCGTTACTGATACATTAAATTTCATTAAGTGATCACCTCGTTCGGTTTTGAGATGATATTTAATGATGTTATCTAAGTTCTGTGGGAGCATGTAATTTATATAATATCTATGTGGTAATGAATGCTAAGTTCTGTGGGAGACAAGTTTAGTCTCAATAATTGCCCTGAGAATAATCTTCAGAAGATTTCCTATATCTCACCAATAGGGAGTCTAAAGTATGCTCAGTTTTATATGCATTTGGTTATTGCATATATTACAGGTGTTTTGGGCAGATTGTTAAGTTCAGGAGTTGACCATTTGACAGCAGCCAAATGTGTCATACGGTATTTATGGAGAACAAAAGGGTTACATGTTCAAGGATCAGTAGTCAAAAGAGTTTGAGATCATTTTGGTATACTGACTCTGATCATTTATTGGATGCAAAGAATGTATGAAAATCTATGTTAGGTGACATCTACTAGAAGAGATCTAAATGGTCCCTTTATATAGTCTCTTCTGACATGGCTTTAGATTTCATATCGCATTATGTGACATCCAAATCATGAAATATATCTGCATATTTTGTCACTATGCTGCAAATTAGGGATGGTGTTGAAACACCACACAGTTTATTTAGTGACAATGAAGTCTGCAGTTTTATATTCCAGCAACAACAGGAACTCGACAAAGTTTAGATATTCAGAGATCAAGTTCCTAGATTGTTGATTAATAGGAGTGTATAATTGTCTAATGAGCACATCGGAACAAACCATGTAATTACGGATCCGTTATAGTAAGGAAATGTCTTCCAAAAGGTTTTATGAGCTAGCTACTCATATGGATGTCATTTCATTAAGAACATTCAGTTTTGTGGGAGTTTGTTCTTTTGGGTGCTCATATGATAGACAAAATTAAGTCTCCAGCTTAAGCTTGAGGTTGTTTTCTGATCAGAAATAAAGTTTTTGGTTTCAGTTCGGCTTCACTCCGATTTTGTTTTGTTTATGATCTCACTAAAGTTAAGGAGGATCAGTTGGAAATAGACATGTTAGATCACATTACATGTAATTTCCATGCTACACATCCACTTCATAATCCATGTCATTCTTTTGTATTAGCACGGTGACCACTGATGGGTCGAGCTGCAATTGCTGCGGCGAAGATCTCCTTGATCCCTTGCTAATATAATTGATGGACCGGATTGGTTTTTTGACTCATTAAATAAATGACAGTAAGTTAAGATCTTATTCGGTTGTATGCACAACGAAATATAATTATAAAGTTTAGCATATAGCCCAAGTGGGAGATTGTTGGAACTTATCCAACTAAGTTGGATCTTAATCCAACATTGGGCTTATATGCGATAAATAATTATATGGTGCTAACTGTCATATTAAAGCCCAATATATAAGTGATCTCATTTATTAAGTTAAGTGGGCTTAAATGAGTCATATAGGTTGTGGGCCTTTATGTGTGGTGACTATTGGGCTTCAACTCGTTGATGGGCCGAGTTGGAAACCCTAGGGCTATGGAGGCTAGCCTATAAATATTAGCGGTCATGATCCCCGGAATACACGAACAAAGTTGAGCCGTCTTTTCTACGTCCCGTCGCTAGGAGAGAAACCGGGAGAAAACTAAAGGGATTCTCCAAACGGTTGATTCGTGCTATTCTGGAAGATCGTCCGTTGCGGTATCGTCAGGATCTTTCAGATTATTATAGCGATGGACTCAGGTACGCTTCCGCTAAATCCGAGTAGGTCAATGATTTAAGATTCCGCATGTTATATACATCTAGATTATTATTTGCATGGTCTTGCTTAATGATTAATCTAGATCTTTAGTTTCTACAAGATATACTTTAATTTGGAGGGTGGTGGTAGATTTGCTTTTTTCATCAGTTGCATCTGAGTCACTGTGGGGACCAGTGGGGTTTGCTTTGAATTCAGATTGTAAAATTTATAGTAAATGTGGATGCCACCTCTACGGTATCAAAGAATGTATTTTCTTTCTAAATAATTAATCCGGTTTGGTAAACCGGCTTATCAGTCTATGCATATCCCTTTATTTACTCAGTAGACCCATGGAGAATATTAAGGCTAATTTTGGAACTTTGCAGTTTCTTTACATTGACGCCACCAGTGCTGTAATATGTACTCGGTTAATTCCTAAGTATTTTGATAATGAGTATAGCAATGGATGCGGTGCAATCCTTTATCTTTTCTTCTTATTATTTCAATTCCTTAGATCTAATTTGTAAAAGCTTGATTGCCTGAAAATTCTAAACATATCCATGATTTATTGAAATATCTATTTTCAAGACTACTGCTATAATGTGGATTTGCCTCAAGTATGATGCCTTCATTGTTATTGTAATATAGAACTTGACGCCTATGCATAATTTGACGAGTATGATACACGCGTGTGCACACTCTCTCTTTCTATCTGCTTTGATTCTATGTTGTTCTTGTTTATCCCATGCTTTATATGTTCATTATGAAACACTCCACCAACCTGATTCAGCTACTAGGCCTTGCACTTCTTTACTGAGTTCCTACTTGGCTCCACGCAATTCACAGAATGAATTGTTTGCTCATCTACCTAGCTACTGCTACTAGAGAAAACTCTTTGGGAAAACCTTTGTTCTTGGGTTCGTCTGGAAATGCAAGTCTTAATAGCATGGGATGATTCTGTGCTAGTATGGAAGTCACAAACTCCTGGGTATATTGGAAGTGCCTTATATTATAAACTCTTTTGCTAATGGTGGTAGCTTTTGAATTCAACATTGTACGTTGGAGGTGTGACGTTATTAGACATCATTGACGTTTCTTCTCTGCCAAACACTAGTCCGATCATTTCCATTTTGTGTCTAGTAAGTTCTTACTCTCTAATTCCTCTTTGTGTATCTTTTAATATACAAATTTTGGTGGTCTTGCAGGTCTTACAGAGGGCTGTATCGGCATGGAATCTGCAAGTTATTCCTGTGAACTCCAGATCATGATCCTGAGTGCATTCATATGCCACTTCATGGCCATTGGTTCTCGGAATGTAAACGGACAACAACTTCAATAGTCTCTGCTCCGGAACATCTCTGAAGTTCTACCTATGTGCTTTCCTGGACACTCTCAAGGGCTCAGGCTGGAGTGTTTTCCTGGTTCGAGGCAACTTACCTGCGGAGTGCCCGATAACATCGTCTAATTCCTTACTCCGGAAGGGGCTAACAAATGCCGTCCACGAATCACAGGCTTCTCAACAGAGACTAGATCATGATCCACATTCATGTGATTCCCAGCAGACTGGGGAGGCAGATGAACTCGTAGCCATGGACGCACAGCATCTGCATGCTGCTGCAGTTGCTGATTGCTTTATTGATTCAATCAGGCTTAAAAGTGCAACTAATGAAATTCAGGCCAATAGAGCCTCACCGGCCTTCCCTGCAGTCGGTTCACAATCAGATGTAATTAGGGAGGGGGCCCCTGCTACTGAGAGCATCAAAGTGGAGGGCCTTTCAGCAGTTGGCGGTGCGACTATGGACTCCGAAGATGTAGTTTGTTCTGATGCTGAATTTGCTCATAGGGTGATGGCATTGCTTGCTTTGGCCCGTGGAGCCAACAAAATATCAGATAGCAGGGAAGTGGACGGCAACTCCGTTGAAGTGGCGGACCGTGACCTTGGCGACTCCGTTGAAGTGGCATACCGTGACTTTATCGAACGTGCAATGTCTGATAATGATATCGTTGCCGATCTGTTATATGGTATCTCTGCTGGAGCCAGTGGTACTGGGGGTAAGAGTGCACCACTATGAAGGCCTTATAGAGCTATTAGCCATTTGCTGCTTTTTTTTTAATCTTCTCGTTAGTTGTTGGCTTTTGAAGGCTGTTGATAACTTGATATTCTTCGTTTCTACAACGCGTTATTGACAAGCATGGTGACCTTTAGTGAAGGCCAAGCTCAAATTTGTTTGTTAGATGATTAGAGCCAATAAACACACTCCTTGTAATGTGACTTTTGTTAAGATCCGATGGTGAATCAGGCCTATTGGCTACAAATTGCATATGGAGATTCTAATTGCAGCATAATTTCCCTTTTGGCCGTCAAAATTTTAAAAATGCCATGCTTTATGAAGTGTTATTATGGAGGTCCTTTGTTGCAGCTGTTAATTATCTTTAATCCAAGCACATGCCCGTTAAGCGCTGTTTTTGCAGCCCTGAGGGGCTACGAACTGTTTGTTGATCGAGGCTTGAAGCAGTGCGGGATTTTATGTGGGTTGATATCTCTCACTTGTTATATATACAGCACAACTGATTCCTGAGATGCACAAGGTATTAGGCAGGGATGCAGGAATCGAAAGGGTAAGGGTACAAATTGAAACTAAATCTTGATGGAGTAAAAAGGTCTATTGCCGCTGTTACTTGTAAACGAGCAAGCCTATGGGCTTCAACAAGGCCCGAAACGAAAAACTTCGTCTTAATTAAAACCCAAATAATTGCCCGGGAAAATAGTTTTCAAATCGACCAGCAACCCCCCGCCCTAAAAAATCGCCTACTTAAAGCCTCCACCCTATTTTCGAAATTCAAATGCACACACTCTCTTTCTCTCTCTCTCATCCTAATATGTGTCTCTTGTTATTCATCGTCATCTCTCTCTCCTCTCTCCCTCTCTCGTCCCCTAATCCTCCGGTCATCGGCGTCACGTACAGCCCAAAATCCTCCTCCGCCCTCCCCTCCGCCAAAGCCGTCATCTCCGCCGTCCGATCCGCCGGAATCCGCCACCTCATCATCGAAGACCCTGACCCCGCCACCCTTCACTCTCTCCTCTACACCGACATCTCTCTCATCCTCTCCCTCCCCGATCTCGCCGCCGCCGCCGCCAGCTCCTCCGCCGCGCGCCGCTGGCTTTCCGTCCACGTCCTCCCCTTCCACCCCCGCCTCCGAATCTCCGCCATCGCCGTCGGCCGCGACGTCACCTCCCCGTACCTCCTGCTTCCCGCCATCTCCAACCTCCTCTCATCCTGCTCCGACCTCGGCCTCCCCAAATTCCCCATCTCAACAATCCACTCCCTCTCCCAAGCCCTCGATCCAGCTTTCCCGCCATCGGCGGCCAGATTCCGATCCAATCTCACCCTCGATCCGCTCCTCGATTTCCTCAACTCCACAAGATCTCCGTTCTTGATCGATCTGTACCCGTTCGATGTGTACCGTACGGAGGAGCACGTGCCGATCGAGTTCGCGATGTTCGAGCAAGAGGCGGCGCTCGGCTACCGCGACGATCCAGGCACCGCCCTCAGGTACCGGAACCTGTTCGACATGATGGCGGACGCTGCGCTGGCGGCGCTGGCGGCGGCTGGCTACCCGCAGCTGGAGATGGTGGTGTCCGGGACCGGTTGGCCGAGCGACGGGGCGAAGGGGGCGACGGTGGAGTACGCGGGGAAGTACATCAAGGGGCTGGCGGAGCACGTGAGGTCGGGGATCGGGACGCCGATGAGGAGGGATGGGATCTCGGCGGTCTTTCTGCACGAACTGTTTGACGCTGATGGCGATTTGGGGAGCGAAGAGTTTGAATGGGAGAAGCATATGGGGATTTGGTACAAGAATTTGAGCGCCAAGTATGAGTTTAAGTTCTCGGCGGCCGGCGACGTCATTGCTGCGACGGCGGCGGCGTGGGTTTCATGCTTGGTTTTCAATGTGGTGCTACTTGCTGCAATGGTGTTGGTTGATTGATCGAGTGCTGAAGCATTGTAAAGAGAACCATGGGTTTTAGATTCTTTTAAAGATTTACACGTAATTGATTGGATTTCTTCGTTGAATTTGAATGTAAATAAAAAAAATTGTTTGTGAATACCATGGAGTTGATTTGCGCATTTACCACTTATCTACAAGTTTGCTACTGAAATTTCTCATCAGTCGCCGTGCTCTCCCATCTGGCTAATTTCCGAAAAAGCCACAGTGCGATATTGAGCCCATCAAAAAGGCTCATCAAAAAAAAAAAATCGCAGAAAGGTGAGAATGGAGCTGATGAAATTTGCTTGATTTCTAAGCGAATGTCTGTGAAATTTATAATCCCTCTAAAAATAATATTGCACCGTTCCCTGTAGTAATATTGATTTTTCCATAGTGAATTGTTGGGCCTAAACTCCATTGCGCCTATAACCCATTGGTGCTTGTTGAAGGCCCAATCAATTCTGCAGCCCTCATACTACTGAACCGAGCAAGCGTTTATAAAGAAGCAGAAACTTTGTATTTCTTGAAAAATCAGACCACAAATGATCAGCCTAAATGCCCAACAGGCATCATTGTGGTCTCAAACCTGAAGGCTACTCAATATGTGGTTTTTCTTCACGCAACATTTTCCATCAGTGAAAAAACCGAAAAGCTGTGTGCCTCGTTATTGCCGGCGTTTGAAAGGCGAAAAAAAACTGCGGGCTTTACTGGACTTGTTAGCTTCAAATAAGTAACCGAGCGGTCGCTTTGCCGGCCCAGGGCTGTATCATAAGTTGCAACCGCTATCAGCTTATTCACTAAATCTAGCTGGCTGGTAAAATCGCCAGCTGAAGCTTTTATTCACCTAATATCAGATCCTTAAATATTAGCACAACTATGCTGGCACTTCTTTTGCAAAGAGCTTCTTAACCTGTCCAAATGGCAAGCAATAATGTAAGAGGAGTTAGAGAAGCCTTGGCATAAACAACGTAGCAGTTAAAAACTTAGAATCAGAAATGCGATGCAAGGAATGTGGAGAAATGTTCCTCTGATTTACCTGTTCCAGTGTTAAAAACATGATCACATTCCACGAACCTAGCCGGCCAAAATTTGGAATGAAACCTTTGTAGAAAGCGAGCGGCCCCTGCAAATACGAAAATGTTATGTGCCTGGAGAGGGATGCTTCGTTATAAGATTTCTGCATCGATATGGTAGTCATAATAAAAATCAACATGTTATAGCATTTTCAAGAATTACTGGAGTAATAGGTATGATCGGTTTTGAATTGGCATCAGCAAGTTTCCCTATTGGTACATCTAAAATCCGTGTGTCCATTTTAGATTCATGATATCGGATTTAGCCTGGTTTCCCTTCATGATTCGTTACCAATGGTGGACCATCAAGGCCTTTATTAATACATGGAGAAAATAAGCATACTGGTCACTTTATCAAGAACTGATGGTTTTACTACTACTACTACTACTACTACTAGTTTAGACGACACTTGATGGAAGAACCCAGTTCATGTGTCAGTGTCCATCAAAATTAGCCATGTAACATGTATTTGACCAGATCCCTCAATCTTTACATGGATGTGACCAGACCCCATCAAACTTTAGAAAAGTGAGTATCTCATTCCTCATAGATTAGATAATCATGTACATCTTGTGATACATAGACACTCTGAAGAGAAAATAACCACGTCAGGTGTTATAAACTGTTTAACTATGTGAACTCAGCACACAGATTCGTGATAAATGCTATATTGTCATCCTAGTTAACCACTACTGAAGCTAGATATATTTCATGGTAAACTTGTTTGTGCAAGAAAAAGGTAAATAAAAAATCAGGTCACAATTATGAAGAATGGAAAAAAAAGTAAACCCTATTAGGTAGCTTCACAGATTCAGTCTTACAAAATAAATTATTTCCTGTAATACATACAGCTCCAACATGGTTGTTCTTAACCACTACAGAAGCTAGACCTGTGTTGGCAAACTTGTTTCTATCAGAAGATTTTAAATCTAAAATCAGGCCACTGTTAGGAAGCATGATGTTTGCGGGAGAAATTTATATGACCCCAGCAGTTTTAATGCTCACAAAGAATTTTTTTGTGTAGCAGGACACACTGACCAGTAAGAAGATTCAGATTACTAGAATGAGACGGAAATGACTACTAGCAGAAATACACATCACAATCAAAAGCGGTATAAAAAAGGATGGCCACAATCACACGTACATCATTTTTCAGAGTCTTGAAGAAACAATCAAGCGTGCTCTTGTAGGCTGAATCTCCCATCATTCTTGACTTTACCTGCACAGAGACATTTCTAGCATTAGTCAAACATGATCTGTCCAACAAAAGGGGAATATATTAGATATCTAAAGAATAAGTGAACATAACCAGTGAGAATTATCTCATTTATCAGCTCTTGTCAGAAATTATTGAATTTTTTTAAAACACTCTCATTCATTGGTATAGTTACCAAAAATAATCGAATTTGAGAATTCATAATAGAATTGTCAGCCACAGTGACATTAGTAAAAGATTTCTGGGTTATTATACCATTGGAGATGAAGATCTTTTGGTATTTATGGACTTTTTCCGAAAATGATAACATGTTAGAGAAAAATAAAGATAAAAATAAAACCTATGAGAGTGTCTGAAAAGTTTAAATTTGACACGTTGGAAAAGACGTTGCCAATGCAATTGAACATGAATGGAGCTTTTGAACATATGAATATAACCATGGCTAGTGAACTAAAGTTTCTTCTTGCAGCACTTGCATATAAGCGCAATGTGTTTAATTGGTGCGGATTAACCTGATTAATAAACAGTAAACTGCAGAACAAAATGAGGCACCTGATCTCAAGCGTGTGGAAGAGAGGGAGTGAACGAAATGATTCTACATCAGCGACAGATGCTCTCCAACTTTCTTGTATCTCATCAGTGAGTAAATTAGGTCTGATTCATGTGGATAATATCCTACAAACTTGGGTTTTTTTTCAGTATGTGCACACCTCCTAGACAAACTCAGGATAAGCTTAATGGCTACGCAGCATGGGCAAGTAATATGGATTTCAAGCATGCAGTGATGTACTTCCTAGGACTTACACATCTTGAGTTCATTTTCAGCATTATATTATTCGGTATGCCCAACTTCATACCCAACTTCTGAGATAACAATAAATCGTTTTGTAACAATGACCGCCCAACAGATTCAACTTTTGGTTGCCCCACCACCAAAGTACTGTAAGCATAAAAAACAAATTGATTGCCAAGCAAAGCATACCACATCAACGGGTGAACCGATACAAACTGCGAAAAAGCCAGCTCCCAAACCAGATAAAAGATGAGTAAAAACATTGTCAGAGAAGCCTGGAATTTTCAATAGGGTCTGTAAAAATCAAAAATGCAACGGAGAAAATGAGTGAAGAAAAAAGGAAATGGGGAAATAGTCAATTAGTGCCAACTATTAACGATAATGATTTGTACCTGTTTCACTTGATCATAGCTTGCCAATTCTGCAGCATTTATTATAGCATTACGAGCAATATTAGGCCCGATCCCAGTCCATAGAGCGCCAACTCCTTCCTAAAATTTGATATATTCAACAAGCTGAGTAAAACAATTTAGTTAAAAAGGTAGAACTAGGTGGAAAGCAAAACGAAACCTGTCTGACTATAGTAGAATAAGCATTCAGGGCTCCCGAATATCTCCGTGGTACACCAGGTGGGAGTTTCCCTTCAGCTTGAAGCCGAACTTTCACTAAATCAGTAGGATTTGCCACCGTGATTGCCAAGGCACCTAATTGAAAATTGCAGTGTAAACATATTATAGAATTGAAGCAACATAAAAAAACAAAGTTTATCTCAGCATTTGAAATAAGATCACAAAGTGGTTAAACAGATGTGGCGGCAACACTGCACAATTTAATAATTTCACTTCTAAAGAAATCAATACACACCAGTTGTAAGGCCAGCAAGTATTTTCTTGGACAGAGGAATATCACCAATGAAATTCTCACCAACATACAAGGATTTAACCTAACAAGACAACAAACAGTGCAAAAAATTAGTAATATCAATATCGGGCATTTAACTTCATTCGGTGAAACACGTGAAATATACCGGCTCATAGAGACCAATCCGCAACCCTCCAAAAACACATTGACGATGTAATCCAGGCACAATGCCTTTCCACAGTGCAGTCAGGCCTTCTTCCCTGGCAATTGTTGAGACAGTGCCTAACATTCCTCTATATTTAGGTAAAGCCACTGCATCACCAGAAACTGCCTTCTTTTGAAGCTGAAGCCTGACTTTTGCTGTATCCAAAGGAATGGTGCAGAGCTGCAGAAATTAAAAAAGAATACTGCAAAGTAAATTTCGGTAAGTTTGGGCATACTTAAACAATCTATGTAGCAACAAAGACTGGAACTGAGATGCATGTCAATGTGGTGGGGTTATGAAGTATGATTGCCACATTTGTCGTAAAGAATTCCATCAGCGGAACTGCTAAGTATATTTGAAACTGCCTTTCTAGTTATAATCCGTTGGATCCACGTACACCTCCCAAACACTTAGGCTAGGTACACAATGGCACACAAATAATCACAAGGCCCGAATTCCATTGAGGCGTCACCTAGGCATAAAACCAAACACCTCACGGGCACAAGAGAGAGTTGTCACCAACTACCAACTCCCTCGACGATCTTGCGATAGATAATGCAAGCACAAAAATATAATACGAAATAAAGAAAGCAATACAAAAGAGACACGGAGATTTACCCTAGTTCGGTTGCGAACAACCTACATCCAGCATCCAATGCATCCGGTTCCACTAATGATCAAGTAAGGCATACACCGACATCTTCTTCTTCTTCTTCCTCCTCCACAATGAGAAAATAGCTCCAAGCAACAAGACCTAACCCTAGATCTCTCACCAAGCTCACCCACTCACAAATAAGTGGAAATCCTTGATAACAAAGCTTCTACAACATGTAGAGCTCCTTAAGAGACCAATCTCACACCTAGCTAGATCACTACTTGGTAATATAGCTCCAAACTAGGAAAGCTACTCAAAGGATTCAATATCTACAAGCTAGAGGAAGAAAAACACTCACCAATGGATCTCACACAAGAAGAAACTCTCTTGGTTCTTCAAAACCTAGCTTTCTCTCCTCCAGATCTCAGATCCAAGCTCCATGGTTTTCCCTAAAAAATGGACACTGCCTTCTTTCGTTCGCAGGAAAAGAGAGAGTGCCTCAGCTCTTTTTCCCCTTGAAAAAGACAGCCAGCTCACTGGCTTTTGGATTTCTGTCGGTTGCCAAGGCAAACCCCCCCCATCAACCACAAATTATGAGAGGGCCTCATGCTATGCACACCAATGATTTTGTAGCAAAAAAACAACACTCCACCTTACTACAAAATCTCTAGCACTCCATCGTGTATGAACTCACTTTGCCTTGACCATCTTTTGTCACCATCTTTTGTCACCATTGTGTATAAAGCCACCATCTTTTGTCACCACGAGCCATAATTGTCCCGGTCATTAAGTATCGCTACTTCGTATGAACACCTGGCCGTCTCCTCACATGAGCAAGACGTCATCACGGCACTACACTTCTTCGCAAACCGGAAGCTCTGATACCATTTGTTGGATCCCCGTGCACCGCCAAAACACTTAGGCTAGGTACACAATGGCCCACAAATAATTCCAAGGCCCGAATTCCACCGAGACATCACCTAGGCATAAAACCAAACACCTCACGGGTACAAGAGAGAGTTGTCACCAACTACCAACTCCATCGACGATCTTGCGATAGATAATGTAAACACACAAATATAATACAAAATAAGAAAGCAATACAAAAGAGGTACGGAGATTTACACTGGTTCGGTTGCGAACAACCTACATCCAGCATCTAATGCATCCGGTTCCACTAATGATCAAGCAAGACATACACCGATATCTTCTTCTTCATCTTCCTCCACCACAATGAGAGAATGCTCTAAGCAACAAGACCTAACCCTAGATCTCTCACCAAGCTTACTCACACTTTCAAACAAGTGGGAATCCTTGATAACAAAGCTCCTACAACATGTAGAGCTCCTCAAGCGACCAATCTCACACTTAGCTAGATCATGCCGTGGTAATATAGCTCCAAACTAGGAAAGCTACCCAAAGGACTCAAGATCTACAAGCTAGAGGAAGAAGAACACTCACTAATGGATCTCACACAAGAAGACGCTCTCTTTGTTATCCAAAACCTAGCTTCCTCTCCTCCAAATCTCAGATCCAATCTCCATGGATTTTCCTCTGAAAAAAATGGCCGATGCCTTCTTTCGTTCGCAGGAAAAGAGAAAGCGGCTCAGCTCTTTTCCCCCCTTGAAAAAGACAGCCAGCTCACTGGCTTTTGGATTTCTGTCGGTTGCCAAGGCAAACCCGCCAACAACCACAAATTATGAGAGGGCCCCATGCTATGCACACCAATGATTTTGTAGCAAAACACAACATAATCCCACCAGCTTGGCATAAGATTCAATAATGCACTTCCCACTGTATGCATTGACAATGGATATACCCAAGTATATAGAAGAAGCAAAGCAGTACCGGCCCTAAAATTGAGAAATATTAAGAAATGTACTTTGGGAATCCACTGATTCAGGATTGCTAAGGTACTCGGCATTATTCCCAGAATTGATGACCAGGCTACTGGGTAAACAACATTCTGAAAAACATGTGAAAAGACGGAGGAAGCCTATTGATTTCATCATCATAGTTATGAAAGAATGCACAGTCTAAGCACAAAGTCCTTCAGTCCCCATTGAATAAGGAAGTCCTATTTTTAATTCTCCTCTCGAATCAACCAGTTCCTCATCTCTAATGTTATTTTATCAATTCCATACCTTTGAAAGGGAAGGTATAGCTCTTTCTTCAAAAACACCTTCGCAACATAGTTTGATTAACAAATTAACAACTTGGACTAAATTAAAGAAATTACATGTTCTGAGAGGAAAGTGAGTTGTCTTACACAATAAACTGAAAAGATTGCAGAACTGTTGTCTGAAAGTTGCCAAATGGAGAATTATATGGCATGGCACAAAGCTAATTTTGAATAAAAAGTGCACTCGGATAATAATAATTCATGGATGATGTTTATAGACATTACCAACTCCTTATATTTGCAGAAAGTTCCACCAGAGACAGGACGATATTAGTATGTTGCATTCTTGTATGGTTAAGAAAATAACTTGTAAATTTGGTAGGTGTAGTCATCTTCACTGATAATATTTACAAGCTCAATGTCAATGGAACAAAAATATATGGATGAAACAAAGAATGAGCAAACTTCTTTCAAATGCAATCATGAAGAATTTTTTAAAAAATAATATTGCAGCTCTTTCTCTCTATTTTCGCTTTAATGGACAAAATAAGCCGATCCAAGCCCATGAGTGATAAATTTACTCCTTTATCTTTGATACCAACTGGTGAAATTAAACAATGAATCTCATGAATCACATAACCGAATCAGCATCCAAACATATTTTATTGTAAAGCACGTCAACGATGGGTGAAATGCCATGAATCACTGAAATTAAACACAAATTTGAACCGATGACAGTGACAACTTTCTAGCAAGTGAAAAATCAAAAGAAATCAGAAAGCATAGAACAACACCAACAGAATCTATGAAACACTATTGATCATACAACTTGTGCAATGTAATCGTACTTCAGCAGTAGCACGATGAACAAGTCATTGTGAATGGAACATAATATCTTGGACGAAACAAAGAATGAGCAATTCATGTTCGATTTGAAGCATTAAGATAATGAAAATTACAACATTTTCTCCCTATTTTCCCCTTTAATTATATATAAGATAAGCTTACCTAAGCCTGTAACTAACAAGCCGACCAAATTGCCATTGATATCAACTCGTGAAATTAAACAACGAATCCCATAATTTACTGTACTAGCTCAGCATTCAAATAAACTATATCGTAAAGCAAGTCAACGATGGGTCAAATGACATGAATCACTGAAATCAAATACAGCAATTTGAGCCGACGGCAGCGACGAGTTTCTAGCAAGTAAAAATCGAACGAAATTGCAAAGCATATGAAACATTTTGATCATATGACTTGTATAGTTTAATCGTACCTCAGCAAAGCAAGCGGCGATCGCGCTGCTCGCGAATCTTCCGGCGAACGAGATATCGGTCTTCGACCCGCCGTGATCGCCCATAGCCGCCGGCAAGCTCCCGGCGGTCTCTCGCTGTACTAAAAAATGCAGAGACCTGATAGAGATGTCGAACGAGGGAGCTTGGATCGATAACGGATGATCAAAGTCTAGGGTTTTAGTAAGATAGTTTGAGAGGTGGATATCTCGAGAAAAGGAAAGTGATGATAATGGCGCAAGCGCTAAAAATTCTCAAGCCAATTGGGCTTGCGTCTTCTCAGCTTTTGCGTGCATCCTCGTCACTCTCCTCTTTGTCGCAAATCGGTTTCGTTCGTTTCGGGTTTGTTTCGGGTTTGTTTCGGACATGTGTGATGTTGTCGTGACGTGGACAGATAATCGCTGATGTAGACGTTGCTGGCCCAGTGCAGGGATATCGGGCTTGAGGAGAAAGTGATTTTTTAGATCTGTTCATCCATTATTCATTCACTTTCTCAATTAATTTTGTTTGAGTTTGTTTTTTTAGTTAAAGTTAAAAGTGGAAAGTTCGTTGACATTGCATTTCGAACGACCGTTTTTGAGATTCTTCGTAATCTTTAAGAAATCATGAAAAAGTTGTGGAAAATTACTATTTTGTGGGTCTCACTATCACATCTCTCTTTCAACTCACCAACTTTCCACTTTCTCATTCCAACCTTCTACAGTTCTACTACTAAAAGAACACAAGAAAGTTGGATGGACCATACTTTACTTTCCTGACCCTACTTTCTATACAACTTTCCACCCAAAAGAACAAAAAACTCCATTTTCTTTCTCATCACATTCCAAACTTTCCCAACTGTCCGATTTCTCCTTTTCAGCAAAAGAACAGGTCCTTGTGCATCCATTCTACATTTGGGCTCCCTGCTCATTTGACTCGTTCATTTTAATCGGATTGTTGAAACGGCTTAGGATTATTCCGGGGGTTGTCTCTTTTTACTGACTATCGATCTCTCTCTCCTTTACTTGAAATATTTTTTTGGTGTAACTGAAGCATCGTTTCAAATTTCAAATTTAAGTAACGCTCTTAGCATCGGTTTTTGAAAATCCGCCGTGAAAATAAGCATTTAATGTCGGTTTTTAGAAACCGATGTGAAGCAACCAACACAAAATGACAGTTTAATTAAAGTGAAAATCCGAAAGATATTAATTATGCATGTAGTGTTCTGCTGCAGAATTGACCATGCGGATGAGTGGATCGATGTGGGTTTGTTGCCTGTCCAAAGCTTTAAAATTTGAAATTTTGTGTGTGAAAAAGGCAGAATTTTTTTTTTGTGTGTGCGTGCAAAGCAAATATAGGCGTGTGTAAAGAATCAGTCATTTACGATTAGAAAAAATTTGAGACCGGCCCTGGGTCTACCGCAGGCCCGGTCATGCCTATTAGCATCGATAACAGGCTAGTTATCTGGGCCCATGATGGATGGCCCACATCCCAACCACTCGCATATTCCATCAAACTTTATAACATGCCTTCTATCATCGGACGGCTTAATGCAACCAACTAGCTAGCTCTAATAATACTATCTCCACCCAAATATATCAATTTATTGCCAATAGGAACGAAGCTGGGCCAGCTGAGAATAATTCCAGCACGTCGCCATTATTCAGATGCTAGTCGACACACGCTTCCCCGAAATCCGTCGCTCATCTCCCGTCGACACGTTGCCAATACGCTTAAATTTGATGACGTGTCAACAACTTGATGGTTCGTATAATTGTTTGCTGTTCATATCATGCACCGGATCTACCCAACTCGTGAAGTGCAATGCATTTCGCTCCGTCGCTTTTTATCAGAAAGAGCTCCCCCGCTCGCTCTCATCGTTTAATCTTCCCCCTTGATCTTTTGTGGGTTCTTTTCATTTTGCTTCCTCTGCTCGCAGCAAAAAGCAGGCGCTTTGCTATATCCGTCGCTTGAAAGCGAGGGATCGGGTATCTTTGTCCTCAATAGATCGATCCTTTGAGTATTAGATCTGATCGAGCTGTGTGGAGATTTGAAGAGATTTTAGGCGAGATCGACTGTGAATCTGATTCTTGAGCTTATCTAAGGCCCAAGGGCTAATGGCTTCTTTCAGCGGGACGCTGCAGAAGTGTAAGGTCTGTGATAAGACTGTTTACTTCATGGATCAGTTGACTGCCGATGGGAACTCGTTCCACAAGTCCTGCTTCAAGTGCAATCACTGCAAAGGAACCCTCAAGGTTACGATTCTAATTTCGTTCTCAATTTTTTCTAATTTTAGGTGGGGTTGTCTATTTTTTTCTCACTTTGCCTGATTAATATGCTATTTTGGCTGAAAAGTTACGGTTTTGATAGCTGATTAGAAATTGATATATAAAATTCAATCGTCGGTCGTTTTGGTTGAATCTAGTGCGTGATAACTAGCTATCGTTTTTGGGAATGTGATGAAAGAAATTCCAATAGGAATCAAATAATGCCATCTAGCCCATTGTTTGTTTGGCGTATGGATCAAGTAAAATTAACTGGACCTAAATGCTTTTAAGGGTAAAATTCAAAAAAATTCATTATTCAATTCATACAATTATATATCCTAGGAAAAATAATGTGTGAACCCTAATGAGATTTGACCCTCGAGCAACCAGCTACAAAATTTAACTGTTTCAAAATAATAGAACTTTTTGTAATGCCTTGATCGAGAATTAAATCCCATTATTTTCCCCCATTATTTTTTGCGGGATGCATAAGTGAATGGAATAAAGCATTTGAAAAAAATCAAAAAAAATCGCAAATATTTTCTGTGTGAAATTTTCGCATGTGAGAACCTGGTTGTGTGTGTCTCTATGTGTGTGTGAGGGTCACATCCAACAATGCGTCAAAACAACCAAGGCAAAACATATCCAGGTTAATCATTACTATGTTGAGATGTACAAGAACCAATAAGCTATATATTACATGAGTGTATCCATGAGAAGAGTTTTCTCCAATAAAGGATAATCTCAAGGAGAGTTGCTTTTAGCCAATTGGACAATAGGG
>CM061137.1:169649518-169665518 GCA_030789695.1 Scilla litardierei | reverse complement strand
CCAAACCAGACCGATGGAGAGCGGTTCTGTTCGGTTTTTGGCTCGGCCTGGTTCAGTCTGGTTCGGTTCGGGCGGTTTGAGCAAACCGTGCTCACCCCTAGGTGAATTCGACAGCAAAGCGCATACATATGGGCCTGAGTTCTATCATTAAGGTCTCCCTTGCGTTGGAAAAGTTGAGGAGAAACCTTACTACCACATTAGAAAGAGAAGAAAATCTCCACTGGTATAAATAGAACTTTATTTCTCACTAAAAGTAAGAAAGGAAGCATGCATTTTCTCTCATATGCGTGCACAAGGGGAACCACATACATGCAACAATGTGTATCTGTCTGATATACAGATACTGTTAGGATTTATTCATGTCTGCATTCATGACTGCATTGTCATAATTGGCACTATGATAATCGTTGGTTGCTCGTTACTATCTTGAAGAAGAAAGACGGTTTCTCTTGATGGTGTTGGAAGATTTGTTGAACTTGATGTTGTATCGGAGCAACAGTATTCTGAAGGAGAGATAAGACTCAGCCTTGTATGTTGAAAGAATTGTTGAACTTTATGTTGCACCATAATGTTCAACATGCTGTGTCTATATGCGGCATTGTCTGCTCGCGATATACTTGGATCCCGGTTTGCATATCTCGTGATCTTAACTTTCTATCTTTATACTGCTGCCGCCGCCCGGCAGGGCACGACATGGCCTCCAAATGCCATCGCTGCTGGGTCCGCTGCTTGCCACTACTGGTTACATCGCCCGTCGGGGCCGCTCGGCGTCGCTGCTCATGGGGGTGGTGTGGCCGCTTGCTCCGACGGTCAGTGTGTTAAAAAAATTCTGTATATGTAGGCATGAGAACAATATCTATTTAAATATAGAAAAACTTCAATTTTTCTACAATATCTATTTAAATTATCATAATTACATAAAATGCCGCATGGCTTTAATACCACTGTAAGAAAATATGATAAGTATGCTAAACTATATAGCAATGTAGCAGAAAATCAAAATTTTCTTTTTCTATAACTAGCACATAATAACTAAGATCTACTATAATACTTGAAATTAATGCAGATTAAAAATTACACCTTTACGTCGATATTGTTACGCGATATCCGAGGATCCAAAACTTTTTCGGTGAAGTCCAAAGCGCCACAGCTCATCTACCATGGTGATATAGATGTCGCACAGCAATGACCACCCTGTCATGATCCATGAGCTCTGATAATCAGTACGTATGTGTAAACAAATAAACACAATGATAAAGCACAGAAACCAAGTGATGACACAAGTAACTTGGTAACGCAGTTCGGTGCGTACACCTACATCTGCAGGGCCTCGCCCAGAAAATCTAATTACTCCACTAAATATCAATGATTACAATCATTAATACCACATTTCTACTAGGAGGAACAACCTCCCCCTCAATACAAACCGTGTTGGGTGGTCTCTACCAAACCCATGAAGTAATTTGCGCAAGCTCCCATTGCGTGCAAGATCCCTTTGCTAAACCGACAAAGATCAACTCCCTTGATCCCCTACCTCGGTAGCTGTCAGACTCCTCCTGGAGTTCTTCAAAACTTTTTTTAAAAGTTGTAACCCTAGCCGTCAAAGCCGCATCTCTTATATACCCCACTCTCCCTCAATCCACAAGTCAATATGGAAAGACGTTCAATCATATCAGATGCGGATCGGCAGCCCACAATTTTCAGAACTACTTCGGGCAGGTGGTTCCGCGTATCTCCAAGGATCCGATGAATAAAATATTGCGGGCAAGAATCTCTCTAATAGACTCAACAATAAAACCGAGAGATTGCAACTTTCAAATGTATCTCCAATACATTTCAATAACAGAATATGCCAGAAAATATTAAAGATACTAAACTGGATACTGTAGCTTCTATCTTCAATAATTCCACGGCTCGTCATTCATTCCCAGCTTCATGACGTAGCATGTTGAACCTTATGTTACAACATAATGTTCAACATATCATCCAACATTCTTTAATAAGATAATTAAGAACAGCCAGATGAACCCAAGGTGCTACTAATGACAACATGGCTATACACATATGACCTAACAATCTCTTCTTGAACCCGAACTCAACCCAAATCTTTGCGGCTAGGGAATGGGAGGAGGTGAAGGAACATCTTCGATGTAACAGAACTCTTGCGTTAGTCTCATACATGGACCGATGAAATACTCCTAGCATGGGAGATCATTGGCGGCTCGTGCATGATAAGAAGACCTCATGTGCATGAGTAGTTATGCATTGGAAAACATGCATGAGGCTCGGCCATGCATGGTTGGTGGGTGAGTTGATACCATGGAGGGAACCATGCACTAATTGCAAGGTTTAATAAACTTCCTCCCGTAAGATTATTCCACCTCTAGAATTACATGCAAGAGTACGCAAAAGGTCACATGTTAAATCCTTGGGACGGCACTCAAAGAGGGGGGCATATTATCGTCGAAAAGCCTATTGAAATAGTATCAGAGCTCACTAAGCCCACGAGGCCCACGAGGGATGCCAAACGTTTACCCCGTCAAAGCCCGCATTCCATTTGCCCGTTGAGCTTCTGTTGCTTAAGGAGGCGACCGATAATGGGATTATAAATGGCGGGAGGCGTGTACAATAGTTACCTGATCTATTGACGAGGGAAGATCGTGCCACCATAATTGGTGACCGTTATTTTTCCAACGTCACTCAAGTGACATTCTAATCTATAAATATATAAACGACAAACAGAAAAAGGGACAGATTCCAGAGGTACGAAACCCTAGGTACTTTGATAACATATTTCTTCCTCGAAACCCTTGTGGTGAGTGACTTGTGACGAATCCCCTTGGATCGATCTCGACAGCCCTAAGCCTTCATATTAAGTCCATTCTAACTTAAGCATCGGAGGGAATTTGGATCAAAACCTGATCCGACCCCCCTGACGTTCATTTGTGGTGCAGGAAGATCGAGACTCTCGTGTCAGCAAATTGGTCAAATGATCGTCCCAATCGATCATTCCTCGAGGCTCAACCTGATAGAAAGGTCGAACGACCGTCATGCTCGACCGTGTGATCGATCGAGTTTCCCCAACACTCTTAGCTCAATTTTCATCGATCCCAGTTCTACCAACCGAGGGTCCCACTTCAAGCAGCTGATAAGGCTCCATCTCGACAAAAGGAGTCCACGTCGGCCCAAATCACCATTGATACCAATTTGGTTTTTAACGGTTGGTGCCGTCTGTGGGATACTCATCAATCGACATCCCAAGGCAACAAAAGCCCCATGTCGATTGGACCCAGCAACACTAGCCGTCCCTTGGTCCAAACAACTTATCAACATGGATGTGCTAAATCTAAGATCATGACATAAAATTGGTCCAAACAACAACTTACCAACTAATCAACTTTCTAAAACCCATCACAAAACCCCTTAGGAATATGAACAACTTATCAACATTAAAAATTATGCCTAAATCTAAGACGATGACATAAAATAGTGCCTAATTAGAAAGAAAATTGTTCACGAAGGGTCGCAGCGGTTATAAGAACTCACTTCTCACATGGTGATTTAATAAAACACAAAAGAAATTGAATTACTGATACCCACTTTTACTTACTGCAATCAATACCTAACAATTTCAACTGATAAAAATTAACTCAAGCCTAAAAACAGCAAACATCCCTAAGTACGATTAACGCTTCAAATAGATTGACCCAACATATTGTGTGAAGAACTGGCTTCTTCCGGTGTGATGTTTCTTCCTGTGCGATGAACTGGCTTCTTCTGGTGGTTCCATGCATTTGTAGCAACTCCATTAAGAATCCCAACAAATTTCCTGGCATGATAAATGAAGGTTTCATGGAAACCTGACCACCCTCCGCAATGTGTGCTTCCTGAGTATAAGTCGGTGAAACAGTCAGAAGAATCAGAAACCGACGATGACCAACGGTTTCAAACTAGCAACCTTTGTCAGATGAACTTCCATCTTCTTCCATTTTCCAGCATATCCAACCAAGACCCCAGAATTACTCCATAAACATAATTACTACTCAATAACCAGATTGAGTTGTCCCATTTAGGTATACCATGGTCAAAAAACAAAGTTCTGGCCACATTCACAATTTCAAATGGTCCATCCCAAGATGGATAAACCGTGCATCTTTTGGGGAAAACAAATCAAAGAAGTGTGTTTCGCCACCTTACGCAAAATTTGATCACTTATCACACCCCACAATATAATGTAATCAAGCGATGTAGGAATGGTTCCCAACCTCGGCATTACTGCAAGACCCCGGAAAGTTGAGATACTGGGAATTTTTCAGAAATTTTCAGTTGAGATACTGAGAATTTGAGTACAGAAACAATTTGCTCGGTCTTTGGTTGCTTCAGATCTGAACCTGCTCTTTGCACACCAAACTAAAACATGAGCTATTTCCTTCTTATGGATAAAACCAATCACCTTCTTTCTTTGTAACAGAAACCTATTCCTCTTGGCTATCCCACTACAAAACTGTAACAAGTATCTGCAGCTTTTGAGTCAATAACGGTACCCCTTTGGTTACCTTTGTTTGCACGTTTTTGTGATATATGCATATTTTAGGGACTGTACTAGAGTGAAGATCACAAGTTTTTGATTATTTTTGTGTACTTTGTTTGCGAGTGTTTTAGGAATGTGCAAGTCATACCTGATCCATCAGTGTGGAAATAAGTATTGCTTGAACATTTTGTACCACAATGCAAAATTTATGACACAATATATCCATGCTCTTGGTTTTTATGCGCACCCTTCGTCATGTGTCAGACTTCATAGCAGGCAAACCGATGGGCTAATCGCATCTCAGATTAACTTCTAGCAAATCAATGGCAGACGTTTTAATCACTTGGATTCCTTCTCTACATGGTCCTGAATATGTAACTCCTCTATATGATCAAAACCAAAATTGTCCCCTGATGCTGGAATATATTGAACTTTCTCAGTCTTGTGAACACTACTAGAATCATGACCAAAGCTACTTCCAGGGAATCCATCCCTATGAATCCAATGCTCCAATCCAATAGAAGAAGTGATGTGAACCTGAACTCCTTTATGAAGTGAGGCAAACAGAGACCAATCTTCCATGAAACCTTAATTACTCACGTCGACGTTAGACGACACGAGCGCTCAGCATCTGCCCCAGCCTTTCCACCACCATTACAATCATCATGGTCATCAGGTATTGTGTCTCTCTTATGTTTTTACGCTCTTCTGAATTCGAAAGAAAAAACCGTATGTTCTGAATTTCTTCTGTGCATCTTTTTTTGCAGCCATCATCGCAACCTCCATCGTCGTCGTCTCCTGCGCATGTTCCGTCGCCTCCAAAGGTGTACGCCCCTCTTCCGTTTCCTACGCCGTCACCGCCTTCTCATGTGCCGCCCGCTCCAAAGCTGTACGCCCCTTTGCCCTATATTACTCCATCTCCGCCTACTCCTATTCCATCGCTTCCAAAGCTCTACGCCCCTCTCCCGTTTTTTACACCCTCACGCCCTTATCCTGTTCCATCGCCTCCCAAGCTAGAGGCCTCTTGCCCACCCCCCTCAAGCCCCCACCGCCGCCTTCTCCCAATCGATCACTGCCTCGCAAACTTGCCCCGCACCGGTCTCCGGTGCATCCTCCGCCCAACCCATCATCAAAGCCATCGGTCCCGATCACCGTAAACAGCGACATTCATATCAGCAATACCGTGAACAGCTACATCAACGTAACCAACATAATGAACGCCGTCTATGATATGGCACGAAGCATGGGGGTTGGAGCTCGACGACATTGATCCCACATCTCATTGCATGTTAGGCTTTATTTCATTTTATTTTCATGTTCATTTATTTTTATTTTTATTAGCTATTTGAGATCATTCTTCTTTTATATTGAAGTGTAGCTTCTTGTAAAGCAAACAATGAAATAAGATTAGTTGCGTTTCGTTGTTTAGAGAGCAGAAACATGGCTGGATTTAGAATTACTTTTGCTGCCTTCACAATGAAACCAGTTCTTGTGAATGCAGCACCGGCCTGGTCGTCTTATAGGATGTTTCAGGAAGCTGCAGAGTTGGTGCTTGTCTTCCGTGTCCGAGGAGTATGTGCCACCCTACATCTATGTATCCATGGATGTTTTATGATACGTTTCAGGAAGCTACAAAATTGGTGCTTGTCCTTCATTTGTATTAAGCTTTGCGTTTGAATTTTTCTGTCAACAATGTGCACAAGATGACTTCAGGTTGTAGACCCTAGTGCTTCCTCATACCGTGCTCCTGCAAACAAAGAAAAAGTGCTGAAAAGGAACAATACAAAACATGTTTAAATGATTCAATGCACTGTATTTTAAACATGGTGATTAATTTATGAATACTTTTGTATAATTTTGTATGATTCAAATGATTCAATGCACTGTATCTTGTATAATCTTGTTTGAGCCCCCTCACGGACCCTCTTGGAAGATCCCAACAAGGGGACAGAGGGTAGGGGTGGCAAAATTGACCCGACCCGACCCGACCCGACCCGAACCCGGCCTCTTGGGTCGGGTATGGGTAGGGGCCAATCCGGGTCGGGTCGAATTCGGGTCAACCCGACCGACCCGGATAAAAATCCGGGTCGGGTACGGGTTTGACCCCTCGACCCGATTGACCCGAATTCGACCCGTATTTTCACTCTTTTCACCCCAACCCGACCCGGACCCGACCCGAACCCGACCCGAACCCGACCTTTTTTGAAAAATAAACACTATTTCACACCAAACCCGACCCGAACCCGACCCTAACCCGACCCGTACCCGACCCGTAAGACAAACCGGGTCGGGTACGGGTCACCCGGGTTACGACCGGGTCGGGTTCGGGTATCCGAACCCTGACCCGAATTTAATTCGGGTCGGGTTCGGGCTTACCCTTATTCGGGTCGGGTCAAACCTGACCCGACCCGAACCCGACCCGCCCGTTTGCCACCCCTAACAGAGGGGGATGGCCCCTTCTTCCTTTTAGAGCCTCCAGTCGAGGTCACGGCCCGTTGCTTCTTCCGGACCTCCAGCACATGATCCCTCCTACGCGGATCCGGATCTGAGGCCTGCACGTGAGTGCTGGCGGGGGAAGGACCGAGAGGGAATCCACCTGCACTCAACAAAGAAATGAGAGACCAAGCAGAGCCCAGGCAACATCGAATGGCGAATGCTCGAGGAGCTTACCCAAGGGCCACACCGTCTTACGCAAGTTATGGTCACTAAAGAGGACGTCGATCGACCACTCCCTCGCAGGAATCGCCAGCATGTCCTTCGCCGTCTGCTGCTCGGCGACGGTCGGCTCACCCAGATCAAGGATGACGGCGCCGGCCGACTCCCACCGAACCGGGAAAGGTACACTTGACGGGAACGTGACAAACACGTATTCCCCCTTCCAGCGTTTCAGGGAGCTCGGCAACCCAAACACCAGGGTCATCTTCGGGCGGGCACTGATGTAAATCCACGCCCCCGATTGGTGGTGGCTCAGGCGGTAGAACTGGTCGAAGAGACGAAGAGAGGGCGCCACTCCCCTCAGCATGCAGACGACGACGAACCCAACAAGGAGCCCGATGGCATTGGGGCAGAATTGACACAAGCACACGTTGTGGGCCTGGAGGAACTCAACGATGAAAGGGTGGAGCGGGAAACGAAGCCCGAAGCGGAAGCACTTCTCGTATATTCTAACCTCGTTGGGACCGGGAAGGCAGATCCGCTCGTCGGACCCAGGGGCACGAGCCGAGTAAGGCGGAAGCAGATAGGCGGAACGCATGCTCCCGATGGTGGTGGCGCAGACCGACGAAGGCCACGACAAGACCTCTGGGGCACCCCAAAAATTTCACCCCCTGCCGACGAATCGCTGAAGGAGGGCTACCCACCAGGCCAGGAGCAGCGTCGCGCTCCGGCCGACCCGAACCCGTGGCAGAGGAAGACGACATGAGGCAGAGCTCAGGCAGAATCGAGATCAGCGCAAAGAAGAAAACGACGGGATGGCGGCTCACCACCCACTCGGCTTCTCAACCTAAGACGACCCCGCGAGCGGTGGGGATAAACTTGCAGCTACATGTGGCAGCATCAGAGAACCGACGACGCTTCGGAGCCCGTGCCTTAAAAGTATCGAACGGACCAACTCATGATGACGACTAATAAATGAGTCGGCATCGACCGACGAGCCTGTCAAAGTCGGCGGAAGTCACATCGGCCGAGCCGAACCGGCCGAGGCCGATCGACCCGACCAATGGGGGCAATTGTTACGCCTATTTGGCCGAAGCCCGAAGGACACGAGCCCAGAAACCCGACTGCCGACCAGAAGCCCATCTGCGCGATCTGGCCCGCCCGACAAGGCCCTATAGAGGACCCCCAAATATCGATCTGACCCGGCCCTGATAGCGCGCTGGGCACTCGCCCACTCCAGCGGTAACCGTTCCCCTAATCCCGCTACCACTTAATGGATGTGATGGGGAGGTGCTGGCATGGCGCAGGGAGCGGCGACAGGGGGGGCAGATTGAGGGGGCACGATCGAGGGCGGACGAGCGACGTGGATCGGGGGCAATCACGGCGGGAGGTCTATAAAAGGGCTAGGAGGACGACAGGACAGGGGACCGCATCTCAGGTATCTAAAACCTAAGGTACTCCATCAACGACCTAGTTCCCCCATTTTCATCTCCTTCCTCCCCCGCTCGCGCCGTGAGACGCCGTTCCGATCTCCTCTCGAGTCGAACCGTCTCCGCCGGGCCTCCTCTTTCAGATCACTGTCTGACTTAGGCATCGGAGGGGATTTGACCGGAACCAAGGTCCGGCCCCCTGACGAGCGTTCTCGTCTACGCAGGAGGACATCAGATCCACGGGCCGAGGCTTCCCCTCCGCCCCTCGCCGACCACGTAACCAGCTGGACGATCGAGGCTACCCCTCGTCGTTCGACCGCCGAGGCCGAGCACGTCCGACCGAGGCCGAGCGTCTCAACCCGGGCCGAGGCTTCCCCTCGCCCCAACAATGACCGAGGGCCCCGATTCGGCCTAGCCGACGCGCTCCACGCCGTCTGTAGCTCCGACTCGCGCCTCGTCTGCACCGACTCGACACACCCGAGGGACCCAAGCGGGCCCCTTGACCACGTTGACCGGGTTGTCCACGGTCAACGCTTTTGTAGTGAGAAAACACTCTAAAACAAAAGCCATCGGTCCCGATCACCGTAAACAAAATTGGTGCTTGTCCTTCATTTGTATTAAGCTTTGCGTTTGAATTTTTCTGTCAACAATGTGCACAAGATGACTTCAGGTTGTAGACCCTAGTGCTTCCTCATACCATGCTCCTGCAAACAAAGAAAAAGTGCTGAAAAGGAACAATACAAAACATGTTTAAATGATTCAATGCACTGTATTTTAAATATGGTGCTTAATTTATGAATACTTTTGTATAATTTTGTATGATTCAAATGATTCAATGCACTGTATCTTGTATAATCTTGTTTGATTCAAATGATTCAGTACATTGGTTTTGATGATGCTTCGGTCTATAAATTTCTAATTTAGATATGTCCCAATGGGCTGGCCCAAGGCCCGCTTATGCACATTTGGACATTCTTAAAAAAAGCCCAGATGGGCTTTGGGCCGGCCCAAAAGCCCGTCCATTTAAATTGGGCATCTATTTGGTCCGGCTCGGCCCGGCTCATTCTCATCCCTAGTCACATTAATGTAATAATCACCGTTTGGGGCTACATTTCAGAAAACTACCACAACAGGTTGGCCAATGTTTTGAAAATCTATCAAATACAGAAGATAACCTTATTCTTTGAAAGATTTGAAAAGCTATCTTAAAATTTTTGTTTTATAATCAACATGTACTTTGAGAAATATATTCCAAGTTCATTGAGCAACATGGTTCAAATATTGGCAAACGTTACTATAGCTCCATAAAATTTAGCTCTCAACATAGTATGACATTTGGGAAACTTATATCAGGTGTTTAATAAAATTTTAATCAAACGAAATGGTTGTTTATAAGTCGTCCTCAGTAAATCTCTTTCACCTTTTTATCTTCGCCAATCAAAGTGGTCTAATGCTTTTAGACATTGTTTAAAAATAATTTCAGATTACTATTTAAACATAATTTTAAAAATAATTTTAGAATAATCCTGATTTCATGCCATGATTACTATTTGAAATCTCGAAGTATTGTTTCGTTTGGATCGTGTATCCATATTCGAGGAATATTGGATTTGTCTCGAAATAGGACGTAAGCCTGGATGTAATGGAAAGAATACCCGAACCAGGATAAATCTCTTTGTCTGCAATTATTGTCTGGTTTGCATCCTCTAATTATATCTTGCACATGAGTTTAATGTCCGCTGCTTATATTGATGAAGGCTGTTCTTTACTAAGAATCAAAAGGGAAGGATTTCACCAACAATGGTGAAATCTAGAAGAATTTTATTACTAAAAGAGAAAATCACAGACCAAGTAAGAAGGAAAATGAAAACGAGACGAATTTCTCATACAATTCACATATCTCTCCAATACTCATTTCAGTATTTATACAACTACAACAACCTCACCAACGGCCCAACTGACTCCAACGACCACTGCCGACGAAGCAGTTACAACCTCCCAACGGATTCCGGCGCCGGACGTCCGCCCTTCAAGCTGGAAGAAAGACACACCGAATGAGCCATTCGTCTAACACCTGTCGCATGCCTACAGTAGCCTTCAAGCTGTTGTGAACAGTTGAGCTCCGGACCCACCTCCTAAGTCACCATCGACGGCCAGCAATTAATCCCCCATCCAGATGGGCGGTACGCATTCAAATCCTACGGACGGCCTGATCTTCCTTCCTCATCATCCGACGGTGCCGATCCTTCCAGTTCCAAGCCTTCCGGCAATCGACCGTTAGCTCCCTTTACCTCAAGCTTCCCCACAGCTTCCATCTTCTTCTCCGATAATCTCCTCCGAGCTTCCGCAAACTGGGCCCTAACATTCCCTCCTCCATTAAAAGACCTTGCCTCAAGGTCGAAGGTAGGGAATCTCTGCACCAAATCCCAGTACGACTCCCAAGTTGCTTCCTCCACGGAACGCTGCTTCCATTTAATCAGCGCCTGCGACTCCAAGCATCTCCGTTTTTGGACAACCTAGCGATTAATAATACTCTCCGGTTCATCAATAATCTCTTCAGTATACCAGGGTTGTGAATCCTGGACGACAGTGTGATCCCCTATCTTCTTCCTGAGTTGAGAAACGTGAACCACAGGATGAATTTGACCTGCTTCCGGCAATGCCAAACCTGTAGGCAACTTCCCCAATCCTCTCTAACACTTCATATGGCCCGTAATACTTCGGAGATAATTTGTGAGGACTCCTCATTGCAACACTAATCTGTCTGTAGGGTTGAACTTTTAAATAAACCCAATCCCCAATCTGAAAACTGCGTTCCGTTCGGTGCTTATCCACATTTCTCTTCATTCTTTCTCTTGCTTTCTCCAAATTATCTCGTAATAATTTCAGAGTAACCTCTCTAGTAAAGAGAGCCTCATCAACCCCAGCCACCTTAGCAGTATTAGGCATGTAAGAGATTAAGGTTGGAGGAGCACTCCCATACACTGCCTCAAACGGAGTCATTTGCGTTGAGCTTCTCCAAGTAGTGTTATACCAAAATTCTGCCAGCGGTAACCATTTAACCCACTCCCTAGGCTTGTGACAACAAAAACAGCGCAAATAGCACTCCAAGCTTCTATTAGTCACCTCCGTTTGGCCATCGCTTTGAGGATGATATGCAGAACCATGAGCCAACGTTGTCCCCTGTAGCTTGAAAATCTCTCTCCAAAAATGACTAGTGAAGATGGCATCCCTGTCACTTACTATAGTCTCCGGAACCCCATGGTGTTTGAATACCCCTTCTAAGAAAACTTCAGCCACGACCTTAGCTGTAAAAGGATGCTTGAGTGGGAAGAAATGGGAGTATTTTGTCAATCTATCCACTACTACGTAGATAACACTGAAACCATGACACAAGGGCAATCCCAATATGAAATCCATGGAAATACTTTCCCAAATTTGCGAAGGGATGTGAAGTGGTTGTAATAAGCCTGGGTAAGCTACATTCTCTACCTTGTTTTTTTGACACATTTCACATTCCCTCACATACTTCCTGACATTTTCCTTCATTCCCCTCCAATGGAAGGACTTCCTTAGCCTATGTTAGGTCCTGGCAGCATCAGAGTGCCCACCTACAGGAGAGCTATGAAATTCATGGAGAAGTTTTTGCTGGAAAGTAGTGGAGTTGGGACTGATTAGAATTCTTCCCTTGTAATAGTATATGCCCTCAATTTTTTTATATTTTTGCACTTCACTATTCCCTTATTGTAGCTTCTTTTCTACCAATTGGAAATAGGAGTCATCTTTCACCATTTCCTTAAAATCCTGTATCCAATCACATAAGGGAGAGGAAACATGATATATTGAACAATAATACTCCTCTGCCTCATAGCTATTATCCACCTCTCTAGACAAACTGGCAGCTGCCCTATTTGTCTTCCCAGGCTTGTACTCCACACAGTAATTATAGGATTGCAACTTCATTAGCCACTTGCTTTGCAGTCCTTGATGCAGTTTTTGGTTAAGGAGGTATCTGAGGCTTTGATGATCAGTCCTGATGGTGAATTCCCTTCCTAACAAATACTGCCCCCACTTGGTAACAGCCAGAATAATTGCCAACAGCTCCTTCTTATAAGTGGATAGTAGTAAATTCCTTCCTGTCAATTTTGTGCTCAAATAAGATATTGGCTGACCCCTTTGCACAGCCCCTATCCCCTTTCTGGATGCATCACACTCCAAGATGAACTCTTCATTGAAGTTGGGCATTGCTAATACTGGTGCTGAAGTTAGGGCCTTCTTCAATGCTTCAAATGCTACCTGGGCAGGCTCACTCCATTTAAAACGTTCCTTCTTCAATAAATCAGTAAGAGGGGCTGCCATTCCCCCAAATCCTTTTATAAATTTTCTGTAGTACCCAGCTAGCCCTAAGAACCACCTCACAGCCCTGATGTTCTTAGGTATTGGCCAGTTTTGTATAGCTTCAACCTTCTTGGGTTCCATAGACATCCCATGCACAGAAATTATGTGACCCAAGTACTCAACTGACTTTTGCCCAAAGGAACATTTAGACAATTTAACAAATAATTGTTGCTCCCTTAAAATATGCAGCACCCTATGTATATGCTCCAGGTGAGTTGGCCAATCCTTGTTGTATATCAAAATATCATCAAAGAATACTAAAACAAATTTCCTTAGAAATTCCCTGAAGATTGAAGTCATAAGTGACTGGAAAGTAGATGGGGCATTTGTTAAACCAAAGGGCATTACTAAAAATTTATAATGCCCATAATGGGTTCGGAAAGCAGTCTTGTAAATGTCCCCTTCACTCATACAAATTTGATGGTATCCAGACCTCAAGTCCAATTTAGAGAAATAGTATGCCCCATGTAATTCATTAAGCAATTCTTCTATAATGGGTATTGGGAATTTGTCCTTCACAGTTTGCTGATTCAATGATCTATAATCAACACACATACGCCAACTAGAATCTGCTTTTCTTACCTTCACTACGGGAGAAGCATAAGGGCTATGACTACGTCTAATTACTCCTGACTTCAACATTTCAGCAACTTGCTTTTCTATCTTAGTTTTGAGTGAATATGCATGCTTGTAGGGTCTAATGCATATAGGTTTAGCTCCAGGAATAGTTGGAATTCTGTGGTCACATGATCTCCTGGGAGGAAGTCCTTCAGGTTCTTTAAAAACATCTGGGCATTGTTCTAATATTTCCTTCTGGTCCCTGGACAGATTTCCCAACTCTATGGCATTAACTTGACATCTCCCCTTATATTCTTCTACCTCCAGTAAATTCAGCTGGATCCAATACCCTTCCCCTTGCTGTCGAAGAGCTTTATCAATTTCCTTTTCATCTACTAGTTGGGCAGCACTAGGAACTACTCCTTGCCACAGCCACTCCTTGCCCTCCCAGTTAAATCTCATTTGCATTTTCTTAAAATTGAAGATAATATCATCCAATTGCCGCAGCCACTGGGTTCCCAACACTATTTGATGACCCCCTAAGGGTAATATTAGCAAGTTAGGTGCAACCACCACCCCTTGACACTGAACCTGCACACCCTTACACCAACTTGATCCTTGAAGCTTCTCACCACTAGCCACCACTACATCAAAAACATCTGACTGCTCCACTTCCAATCCCAAATATTATACAAGCTTAGGATGAATAAAATTGTGTGTGGATCCTGTATCAACTAGGATATGTACCATTTGCCCCTTAATACTTCCTTTAAGCCTGAGAGTTTGTGCAGCTGGTATTCCTGTGAGAGCATGCACAGATATGGAGGGAAATTCATCATTCACCATGTCATGTGTATCCTAAGGCTCCTCTCCATTTACATTTTCATACCAACTCTCATGTTCCTCCAAGTCCTCCTCAACATCTAATATATACAGCTGCTTCTTGCACTTATAACCCCTTTCCCATTGTCACGCCCCGCTGTCCAAAATAGGGAGGGTCGGCGTGACAAGCCGCGGTATTAGAGTACCAAGCGCTAAAGTACACACCAAAGTCACGCAGGCCACTGCAAACGCTGAGGAAACACAGGCAGTAAAGTACAGACTGAACGATTAACAGAACAGTACAGCTCCAACACAGAAAGATAGTACAAGACACTACAACACAGGCAGTAAGGTAAAATACGACGAACAGAACGTCCAAGAGTCACAGAGCACCGCTACTACATGGCCAGTACCGCACAAGTCCACTGTACAACCCAACAGCAAAAGCTCCCACAAAAGTACAACTCAACCCTACGGGGTACAAAGGGAACAGGGGTACAACACTGCGTTCATCACACACACACACAACCCAAGACTACACCACGCGACCCACACTGACCATACACTACGGACCCTGCTGAGACGAGCTGCCCTCCGGGGTCTCCACTCCCGGGCCCGCCGCCAGAGAACCAGTGCCTGGACCTGTAGGGGGGAGGACACGTCACAGCGTGCCCAGTAGGAACTCCACAAGTCTACTACTCTAATCATAGTGCACAACAAGGAATCACAACAAAGGAAAAGGCATCACATTCCAGAGTTACTGTTTTTTTCTTTATAGGTTAGTTTTCATGCATGAATTCGAAACCTCAGTAACGGGTCAGACATCGGGGACTGGACCTCACCCGGTAAGGTGGGTGGAATGCTACGACTTCCCGAGACAAGCTCTTACGAAAGAAGCCGTTCACCAACACAACCAACTCAACCACAACCGCACCAACTCCCCGCCGCTGAGGGCTCGTCAGGAGTGGTCCACAAGCCAGCAGTCCATCCCCGCACGTCCACTCATTACCTTGGTTTCCCCCAACCCTCCTAGGGTCCTCACCCACTTCGAGTGGAACAAGATATCCCTAGGTTATCTTTTAGCTAATCATTAATCCTAGGGTATTGAGCATGTAAAATGACGTATGTAAATGATGTCCAAATTCATTCTTTTCATCAAGATATTCACAACAAACTAGCATGCTCCATAAGACATGTATCATAACCTCATTGATCATATACAATTCCTCGTGGGTAATACATGTCACACAATTAACATGCCATTTTCCAAGTTTCTTCATTCTTAAGTTCATTCAGGCAATTTAACAAACATATAATGAGCGCCACATAAATGAAGAGAATCATGTCACCAATTTTTGTAACAAATAGCATAACTAATCTTACATACATGCATCAACATCATTCATGCATTTGGAGTGAAAAATTAGCAATATCACACAAGTCCAATTTCGCCCAACACCCTTCAACATACTGAAATTGCATGAACAGATGGAAAAACAGCATTTTTAACCCATGTATTTTGAGAATTTGACAAATCTCAAAGAATGAAAGTTGGATATATTATAGTTCTGAGTTCACCCATAAAATTTCAGACAAAAATATGAAG
>CM061137.1:169621552-169649018 GCA_030789695.1 Scilla litardierei | reverse complement strand
ACGATACTCCTTGAATCGCTCAAACGTTTCGGACTTGTGTTTCATCAAGAACACATGTCCAAATCTTGAGTGGTCGTCAGTAAACGTGACGAAATATGAAAATCCACCTTTGGCTAACGTAGACATGGGTCCACATACATCGGAATGTACTAGACCCAAGAGTTCGATAACTCTCTCCCCTTGACTGGCAAAAGGAGTTTTGGCCATCTTACCTTTGAGGCAAGACTCGCAAGTGTCGAATGAATCATAATTCGAGAGGCCCAAGAGCCCCTCTTTATGTAACTTGCTGAGTCTCTTCTCTCCGATATGGCCTAGTCTACAATGCCAAAGATAGGTTTCATTAAAACTAGATTCCTTACGCTTTCTAGTATTAACGTTTAATACCACCTCATTGCTTAAAGTGTATATCCCATTGCTGAGTGTCCCAAATCCTAGCAACCTACCATCAAGGGCAATGTTCATGACATTTCCGCTGATAGTAAAATTATAACCATCTTTAGCCAAAGCTGAGACAGATATAATATTGCATAGGAAATTTGGGATATAGTAACATTGCTTCAAAAGCAAGTTAGCTCCACCAGCTAATGTGTGTCTAAGATCTCCTATGGCTACAACATCAACATTTGCTGCGTTTCCGACTTGGAGAATTATCTCATTCTTTACAAGTTTTCTACTGATTCTCAATCCTTGTAACTGGTTACAAATGTGAGAACCTGCACCGGTGTCTAACACCCATGCAGTAGAATTAACTGAAAGAACTACACTTTGCATTTTAGAGGTTAAGGTATAGACTTCCCTTAATTTTTCCCTTTCTGCTATAGACTTCTTAAACCAGCCACTATTAATATTAAAACCAGTTAATAAGTTCTCATCTCGGATATTATTAACCTTACTCATCATGCTGCAAAGATTAGAACTCCTAATTAGCATGTGTTCAAAATATTTTTTTAAATATAATTAGAATGGATTTTGTCCAATTATACTCTCCCATTAATAAACAGATCGTTTTACTCCAAAACATGATTAAAATTAAATGGGAGCAGGAATCCAACAACCTTGAGTCGTCCGACCTTGAGTGTAGCTCAACAAGTCGTTCGACTCGGCTGTAGGTAGACGAACTCTTTGTCGATCATATCAAAATATGACTCCCTATTCGATTTTACCCCTAGTCATTTGTGATCAAGAGTGTGCTCAACCGGATCACAATGCTAGCCTAGTCGGACCCTTGTTTTCGTGTCAAGCCTGACTTGCCCCTTTGCTCGGTGTATGCACGACACGCCGGTTTGGGTCAGAGCTTAAGACTACATTCTTGGTTAGACTTGCGCCGATGCTCTAGGGATGAGCCAACGGTTTCAGTCAGGTTAAGATGTCAATCAAGAAATCGGTTTCTATAAGGTTGACCTGTTACGGCTTGAGTGTGCTCAACAACCGAAACATGTTCCTTACAGTTGCCAACTCCTAAAACAAGGAGGGCTACGATTTATCTTGAATAAGATTATTATCGTATTAGACTTAGGTATAGTCGATGGACTTACATAGTTATGAATCGACACCTTGCGGTCCAGCGGACGCGGCCAGGGAATTGACTAAGCCAGGACCACTTGTTACCTAGTCTAGCTAGGTTGGTCCAAAAACTTTAGCCAAGCACATTGACCGACATCATGATCCATTGAAGGTGTTGTCATCATTTCCATGTTCGTTCAACAACTAAATGTTTTTTAAATTACAACTAGTTAATCCTTATCAACTAGTGGATCCCTAAAATTCAAAATTTTATGGGTTTGTTAGACGATTTTTATTAAGTCCTTATCATCTATAAGGATTCAAAAGTATATGCTGCTACCCTAATCGTCCAATAGGCAATTTAAACAATTTAAAATTCATAGCAGTGTCTCAAAATTATCACATAAGGTTTAAGGGAAATTAATGGCTAACCTAATCGTCCATTAGGTAATTTTTAAACAATTTAAAAATTTATTAAGCATGGTGTTTAAAATTTATCACATAAAGTTTAAGAGTCATTTAATGGCTAACCTAGCAAGTCTTTCTTGTGACATCAAAATAAAACAAGAATGAGCCATTAAACTAATTATCATATAATTAATACATGCAGTTAAAAAGCAGTATAGAACAGAGTAGATCTGGCTCTGATACCACTGTAGGGATTTTCAAGGTCCCTTAGAGCTAATTTATTGCTATTCGTCCTAAGTCGGACGAACAAAATAAATAAAACAGCGGAAGAAATGATTTATTAAACTATTTAATAAATAAAGCCCTAAGGAAAAATTCCCTAAGCCAGGAAATCTACTGACTCGAGTTGGGTCTGACCAACTCGAGAAAGTTCTAACTACTAATTAAACTAATTGCATATAAAATTGACTCACCCGGAATCTTGCCCTGGAGCAGGCAAGATGTTCCGCACCGTCTTGCGCTCATTGATCTGAGCCGTCTTCCGAGCCGTGTTGCATCGCTCCTCACCGCAGACTGGATCAACTCCCGTAGCGCACCTTGCCTCCGAAGCCATCACAAGCCGTAGAAGATTTCACTTGAGTAAACCCGCGTCGTAGACTTCCGAATCAGATTCGGACCTCCTCGTTGTCTTGCTAGGACTCGGTTGGAGGACAGGAAAATTTATAGAGGAAGAGAATAAATTTAGTCTAGATTAAGTTTGCTCAAAATATTCGTGAGCTCCTTAATCAGAGACTTGGTGCAAGAAACAAAGAAGGGAGTGCCCACCTATTTATATAGGAGGCCGGCTCCCCTTCTTTTGTCATGAGCAATGTGGGACTAATTGTAGGAAGAGGGATTTGGATTAATTCAATTTGGGTTAGTTTAGCTTACACAAAGCCTTAACCTTCAACCAATTAATCCTCACTCATCGTTGAGCTCTAGAGATGATACAAGTTATCATTTCGAAGAGCTAGTGATGGTGAACGCGTAGGAACAAACGGCGACGAGATCCGAGTTCGTTTGACCCTTCAAACAATTGCTCAAAGTTTGAGCAAAAACCCAATTTCGTAGCCGTCAAGGGTTTCCACGAAAAAACCCTAAATAACTTAAGTGGCGGGCGACCCGCTAAGCTTAGCGGGCGCGCCCGCCTAAGGCTTACTGGGCGCGCCCGCTAGGGCACACCCGTGCGGGCTCAGCCCGCTGTCACCAGCGGGCTGCGCCCGCTGCACCCAGCGGGCGGGCCCGCTGGGTCAGCGGGCCCCGCCCGTTTTGCCAAGTGGGTTTTATCCCACTTCCCGTTTCGCCTTTCTCGCGTTTCTGGGCTCATCCGAGCTCCGATTCCTACACGGTTTGATCCTCTGGATTCCATACGAAATTTCCTCCATTCCCAAATGCTCCAATTTCACAACCAACTTGTGAATTTAATATTCTCTTTACATCTAATGATATCCTCTATACATTCTATCTGTTACTACAACGTGAGTGTTACTCGGTGTGAGACCCTACAGCCTGACCCTTACTACAGGCCGAGACTCGAAGTCTCAAGACGACAGTGGCCACTAGTAGTAGGTGTCGTCCCTGTTTGGGGATCATCGATTACGTGATAGGTTCGTTTAAGCAAAAATGCCTGACGAAATCACTCTGACTGTGACTGTGATAATTTCCGCAGTTTTAGTCCCTTCGTCATGACTATGTCACTCAGCTAGTCTAGGGTATGGTATACTATCAACCCCATTGGCCAGCAGTGGTCGGTATACATCGGTCTCTGGTACATACAGGTTGTACAAGTTACAATATACCTTGGCCAAGGTTTTACCGAGAGCCGTACTGACCCGTGACACTAACTTCCCATTAACGGAAGAGACGAATCCTCTGTTGATCACTACTTAGCTCATATGTTTCGAGTGTCACCCAGCCTAAGATCTTTCATCAGGCCTAGCCTCGAAGTTAGATCTTTAGACCTAAGTGATACTGTCCACACATAGCTTCATACAATGATCTCAAGTCCTAAGGACCAACTTACCTATTATCACTTAGAGTTATTAATGATAGTTTAGTTAATGTGTATCCATTTAATAACTCCCTGTTTGGGTCGTTCAGTGAACTCAGCTTTTACTGAGCACCTGCGTCCTGTTTCCGATTTTACCAAGTCGCTTGGTTATGAGACCAACCAGACAGGGACGCAATGGTCTGTCTGATGTGTTGATATCCCCTTTCTCGACACATCTATGACCATGAACACTTTTAGGATTCAAGCTATTAGAGGTCAGACATTTCCCATAATCGTAATCTACATTTCGAAACATGTGTGACCTAACTATGAATCCAAGGGAAAAATCCGAGTAATGAACAACTCAGATAATACTTTACCAGAAAGAATACTTTCATTTATTGAACAAGATGTTTTATCAAGATAAATAGCCACGAGGGCATACATTTCTCTACAGAAACGTCGGGAGATATCGTTGCGGACTTAGTGCTCCCGGGATCGATCAGTGTTTATGGACACGGGAGTGCCCACTGATCGAATCCGGGAAGTCCGGTGTATCATCCTGGGCACCGACCGGAATATCGGGTCCATGGGACGCCGGTACCACTTTCAGAGGCAACGTCTCACCATTAGACCCTAATCCCGATCGCTATCCATACCCGTAGGCCGTAGCGGCGAGAGCCTCTCGTCGGGTCGGAAACCAAAGTCCCGGGTTTACTTTCTTTTTGTTCATACGCTTTCATTTCCTTTCGTGACAACCAACCACCGATTCGGGCTAGCTCGCCCCTTGGGGTGATTTAGGTCCTACCTGACCCAAGCACAACCTCGCCTCCCTGAGTTCGATATTCCCGCACCCTACACTAACCGTGAAACTTGCGGTAAACGACACCGCGCCGCCGCGCATATCACGCGGGGCGCCGGTCAAGTTTATGGCGCCGTTGCCGGGGAGGCAACGTGCTTGATATCTTAGGATCTCTTGAACCCTCGTGTCTAGCTCACATCCCTACCTCGCGATAATTTTCGCATTCTTGTTTTTCTTTTTCTTATTTGTTTTTCTTATTTTTATTTCTTATTTTATCTGTTTCTTTCCCACTTGTCGCTTCACGGGTGTCTGTTGTTTTTCATGCGCAGGAGTTCAAGGAGTCTTGACGACTTGATCCCCCTCGATCCAGAGATTAACGCCACCCTTAGGCGTTTGGCCACCGAGAAGCGAAGAAGGGAAGATCCCGAATCCATGGAGGAGAACACCCCACCTCACAAGTCTCTGCTGGAGTACTCGATGCCATCCATCGAGTCGACTTCTGCCATCCGATCTCCAGCTATTGCGGCCCAAAGCTTTGAGCTGAAGCCGTCTCTAGTGACATGGATCCAGCAGGACCAGTTTGCGGGTGCGCCCATGGAGAGCCCGATAGAGCACTTGGACTCCTTCTTGGAGAAGTGTGACACCTTCAGAATTAATGGTGTCACTACGGAGGCTATCCGTCTGAAGCTGTTCCCTTTCTCTTTGCGGGACAAGGCCAAGCAGTGGTTAAGGGGGAAGGACCCCAATACTTTCAACACCTGGGAGAAGCTCTCCAACGCTTTTCTGACGAAGTTCTTTCCTCCGGGGAAGACCATGAAGCTGAGGAGTGAGATCTCCTCCTTCTCCCAGGCCAGCCACGAGTCCTTGCACGAGGCTTGGACGAGATATAAAGAGATGCAAAGAAGATGCCCTCATCATGAGCTTCCGAAGTGGCAGATTATCAATCTGTTCTACAATGGGTTGAGGGATGACCTTAAATCTTCTATGGACGCCGCGGCTGGGGGTTCCTTCATGTCCCGAAGCGAGGAAGATGCCGGGAATATTCTGGAAAACATGGCATCCAACAATGAGCGGTGGTGTGACGAGAGAGCCACACCAAGAACTGGGGGTATACACAGAGTCGAGGACGTTGACAAACTTTCGAGCAAGTTTGACTTGCTTTCGACCCAGATCTCCGCACTGATGGTTGGAGCCGGAGGGGCCGGTACACAGCAAGTTTCTGCGGTGGAGTCCGAATTCCTTGGGGAATTCGACGGTGGTGACATCTCACCACCGTTGGATCAGGCGAGCGTACTATTTTACAACCCCACGGGGAATGCGCCATATCCGCCAAGGACAAATTCCAACCCGGCCTACTCTCTCAACAACCGGAACCACCCGAATTTCAGTTACCGGCCACCATTTCAGCCCTCGCCGCCTCAGCAGCCGCAGCAACAAATCTATCAGCCGGCTAGACCACCGCAGAATCAGGGTCAGCTGCAACCATTTCAGCAGCAACCTCAGCAACAAACGTACGCTCCCAGGAATCAGCAGCCGTTCCAGCAGCAGCAGTATGGCCAACAGAGGGCCGTCTCTCCGGTTGAGTCTCTCTTGACTCAATATATTGCCAACCAGGAGAGGATGAACCAAAAGCTGGAAATGGGCCAGCGGACCCTCACGGACCAAGTAACCCAGCTGGGGTTATAGGTGGCGAACCTCGCAAGGTCACAAAACCAATTGCCGCCACAACCGGAGGTGAACCCTCGAGGAGCAACACAAACATCGGCACTCGTGCACGAGCACGCGAATGTGTCCGCTATCATTCTGAGAAGCGGGACGCAAATTCCTACTAGAGTGCCCCCTAGCAACCCGGAAGCACCATTGGTCGTTGAGAGGCCGATTGAAAAATCAAATGACGTCGGTGCTTCGTCATCAAATCCCATGACTCCGGAGGGAGTGTCCGAAGAAGAGAAGAAGAAGGAGGAGGAGAGCCCAAAAGTTTATAAACCCGTTGTGCCATTTCCCCAACGGTTGGCTCAAGCAAAAATTGATGAGAAATATGGGAAGTTCTTCGTCATGGTCAAGGACCTAAGCCTGCAAATCCCCTTCTTGGAGGCAATTGAGACGATCCCCTCCTATGCAAAATTCTTAAAAGATTTGGTGACCAAAGGGTCGAGAAAAGAGAAAGTGGTGCTGACGGCAGAATGTAGCGCTCTTATCCAGAGGGATAACCCGCCAAAGCTCAAGGACCCGGGGAGCTTCTCTATCCCTTGCACGATCGGGGCTGTGAAGATTAATCGTGCACTCGTCGATCTAGGAGCGAGTGTTAGCTTGATGCCCTTGTCGATGTACAGAAGGATAGGAATGGGTGATTTGGAGCCCACCGGGATGACCCTACAACTAGCTGACCGGTCGGTCAAATATCCGGTGGGAATTGTTGATGATCTCCCTGTGAATGTGAGAGGGGTGCATGTGCCTGTGGACTTTGTAGTCATGGACATGCCCGAAGACGCACACACCCCCATTATCCTGGGACGGCCTTTCATGGCCACTGCTGGCGTTCTTATAGATGTGAAGAACGGAAAACTCTCCTTGAACGTCAGCGGAGAGAAAGTTGAGTTTGACCTGGGACTATCTATGAAGCACCCAGACCCTCCTGATGACCTCCGATGTAATCTGCTTGAGATAGAAGAAGAAAAAGCTGTAGAGGAGAGCTCCTGGGAGATTCTCCTGAGAAACCCCCCCGATGAATTAGGGAATTCTGAAGATGAAGAAGGCCCCGAAGACAAAGAAGCTGCTGGAAGACCGAGTGCAGCGAGAACGACCCCTCCCGGGTTCCCAAAGTTTCCTCGTGTGAAGAGAACGGGGAAAGAGCTCGCGGACCTCACTAAAGACGAGGTCCGAATCCTGAAGAAGATGGCGGGAAGCGCCAACACCAAGGAAAAGCCCCCGGATCTCAAGAACAAAGGGAGGGTGGTCGAGCAAGTATTTTTCCAGCCGCTGACTACCCCGAGCGCCTTCAGCTCCAACAAGGAAGAGATGCCTAAGTTTGGGCATCACCCGTATCAGCCACCATGAGCATCTCTTGCGGGCGTCGAGCCAACGACGTTAAACAAGTGCGCTTCATGGGAGGCAACCCATGTTCTAAACTTTTTCTCTAATTTTTAGCGTTATTTTTTACTTTATTTTATCTATTTCTATAAATAAATTCAGCCGCGAGAACATCCGTTAGGGGACTTAATCAAATTTCTTGGTTTTTGCAGGAAACAAGCCCCAACCGATCGGGTGATAACTCACCCGATCGGTTGGGATGTATCAGATACATGCCGAAATCTATCCCCGAATGAACCGATCGGTTGAGTATTGAAGAGACCGGGTGGAAGACCGGGTGAGCTGGGGAGAACTTTCGGAAAATTTTGAGGAATATCAACCGATCGGTTGAGTTTGAGCGCGATCGGTTGACCTGACCGGGTGAGAAGCCCTAAGTTCTCGGGAAATTTAGTGGAGCGGCCAACCGATCGGTTGAAAAGTCAACCGACCGGTTCGCCTGTAGCATTTCTTCGGCAAGATTTTCGACCTAACCGTCAACCGACCGGGTGACAAGTCACCCGATCGGTTCGACTTAAAACCCTATAAATACCCCCCGACACCCGCTCGTTTCCGCCTCCGCCCGATCGCAAATCTCGCCGTCGTTTCGTCTTCCCCCCTTCTCCAACAACCGATCCCACTCCCCCACGTCCCCTACTCCTCCATTACTCCCACTCTCCACCCCCTTCATCAACCCCTCCATCATCTACACCCTCTCTCTCCTCCCATTCCGAGATTTTTGACCTAATTTTCCCAAATCCACCTCCATTTCGAAAATTTTTGCCGAAGGAGTTTGCCGTGGCTCCAAGCTTCTCTCGCTGAACAGTGAGGGGACATCAACGAGCAAGCTCCACCACTGCAATTGGGTAAACTCGCTCCTAAGCCTATTTTATATATTTGCCCTGTTTATTGTGCTTGCTTGTTGGCTTGTGTTAGTGTGCATCCACGATTTTTGCACTAATTCTTGCTCATACACACACACATGGCTAAAGATAAGGATAAGGGAAAGGGTATCATGCGGGAAGAGGAGCCGTCTCGAAAGAGACGAAAACAAACACGCACCCCTTCCCGTACACGAGCACTTACACTTGGCCCTCCTCCGCCTGTTGTCCCCCCTGTGGACCCAATGTTGGGCCCACACGGGTATATTTTTCAGAACCAGGAGCACAAAGATTTTTACCGTAGGCTTGATGCTCGAGGGCATCTATCTACTAAATTCCCGCATGCACAAACACTTCTCGATCTCGGTGTCTTCACCGAGATCGAATATCTTTTCGGCAACTTAGGATGGTTAGCCTTCCTTAATGCATCTGCCACTTCCCACCCGGCGCTCACACTCGAATTCCTCTCCACACTTGTTTTAGAGTCCGGGTCGATCGTTAGATTCCGGGTGCGTAACCGTAGTGTCACCACAACCCTGAACACGATTAATGATATATTTGGTTTCCCCAATCTCGGGGATGATTCTATCAGACACCATGGGTACACACCCGAATTTAGCGTCGATCAATTCTGGTTCCGCCTCACATTGATCGGCGACTACCCCCGAGGTCGGGCCAAGGCCTCCTCCATCATTCATCCCGTGTTTCGATTGGCCCACAGGATCATCTCTTCCACATTCTTTCCTAGGGACGAGTCAGGCACTGTGACTATCCCCGATCTTTTTATCCTTTGGGCCATGACTTTTCCTTATGTCCGGGATGATGATGGAGTTAGCTTCAGGGCCCCTACCGTCCCCATTCATGGCGGCGATTGGCTTGTTCACAAGCTACTCGAGATTAGCCGGGCCGGTAAGGGAAAGTTTTGTTGCGGGGGCATCATCACTATCATATGCTCTTACCCCCAATTCAATATCCCCCTTCCCAACAATCTTCCTGTTGCCGCAGGACCATCACGTCTTGATATTGACGTCCTGCGGCACATTCACATGATTAGACCCTACTCAGCTGGCCGTTACATCTTCAACTATGGCCATCCCCCAGCCCCTTACACCATTCTGCCCAACCCCGCTCGCATGCCCATTGCTCTCGTGGGAGATTGGACCTTCCCTCCTGACCCCGACTTCCTTGCGGGGTTGAATCTTCCTTTTCTCCCCGCTGGCGCATGCAGATCACCGTCCCCTGTCGCCCACTTAGGTGAGCAGGATATCCCTGCTTCTGCAGGAGATTTAGGGGCAGGCCCGAGTCGTCCCGTTTCTGCTCCGGGACCGATCACGTCTGAGCACCTCCTTGCGGCCATTTCTGGCCTTGTCTCCTGTGCTGGCATGACCACTGCCGCCAGCACCTCTTCGACCTTACCTGGCGGCACCACCGCTGCCTCGCACCAGTCTACGTCTTTTGGTCGCCGTCAGGTATCTGCCCGTCTAGGACTTGAGAGGGAGGTCGCCGCCCTTCGTGAGCTCGCCATGTCCTCTGTTTCCTCGGACCCATCACCATCCTCCTTTCTTACTCACCCACGTTTCCTCGCACTTGAGAGGAACGTGTCCGCCATTCTCCGCCTTCTTACTCATATCCACGGACCACCTCCACCTTCACCACCCCCACCTTCACCACCCAGGCGATCTTCTCCTCCACCCCCCCACACTTCTCCACATCCATCACCCCCCTCACCACATTCTTCTCCTCCCTCTTCACATCCCATCCCGGCATCCACTTCACCCCTCCCGACCACTTCCACCGCACTCACGCTACCTCCATCCTCCTCCGTCACTCCATACGTGTGCCGGAGGAAATTACCGGTACGCTCCAGATCCCTCCCACCACCTCCCACTACCGTCACCACCACATCCACTTCCTCCATTTCTATTCCTCTCACCACAGCCTTGATCGCCTTCCTACCACCACCACCCACCACCACCGACACTCCTCGCATAGTTCACACCACCACTGCCCCTATACCCTCACCTCATTCCCCACTTCTCCGCACACCCCCTGCCTCCCCCGACCACCCATCCCCGCCCTCTTCCGAGGATGACGAGGACTCACCTTCTGCTGCTTTCTGATTTCCCCTCTTTTTGTTTTTGACTCCCCCTTGCACTTATCTGGATTTCATTGATCATATCATTTCGCTAGCACTTTCTGGTCTAGCTTGGGGACGTCTGTTTTGGTGTGCTATCGTGTTTTGTTTGTTTTTCTCATTTTCGTGTGTGTTCGTTTTTCACTTTTTGAGTGTCGTGTCGTGTGATTTTATTTTATTTTTATTTTCGTATTGTTTGATTTTGATCTTGTTTTTTTATTTCTTTTTCAGTTTTATCTATGTGTTTTCCTCATTTTCATTTCTTTTCGTGTCTGTGCGTATTCCCCCCCCATTTTCATTGCCCTCCCATACTCACTCTTATTGCATTGAGGGCAATGCAAGTTTCAGCTTGGGGGAGTCGCACTTCGTGCGTCATTTGTGTTGTTTTTCTACATTATTTGAGTCATTTTCCATCGTGTTTTTATTTTTTTCTTTTTCCTTCTTTCTTTAGCTCTTTCTCCTAGAAATGAATCCTATGATGAATCGCCACAAAGTCACACACACCTAGCATTGCATCGATAATCACACTCACTAACCCTAGGATTCCGAGTCCTCTTGCATTTCACGCATCGTGGGTCCACTTAGCTTTTTGTGAGTCGTGTGTCATGACTAGCAATTGGTGTGCTTCTGCCTTGTGATTTTACTTTATATACCTGTCCAGGAATGACCCCTAGATTATCATGCTCCGATATTGAATATGCGGTATTTGCTTCTATGTGCATGCTATATATATATCGTATACTTCATTTCACATGCGTCGGGATTCCACAACTAAGGACTAGGATAACTCATTTAGCCTACGCTCTATTTAGCGAGAATAGTTCCCTTTGCCCAAGTGTTTAGATTTCGACTTCTTTTTTTGTTTACTTGGTGCAAATCCCCTCGTCGTGTACCGTTCTCCCACTTGGGAGAGTACACAAGTGTATAGCCAAAAACCCAAAAATCCAAAAAAATGGGAGAAAAGAAATGAAAAACCCAAAAAGAAAAGAAAAAGATTGTATAGCCAACAAGCCAAAAAAAAATATGCAAATACCCAAAACCCAAAAAAAATTCCCGTGTGAATATTTTCACACTTGCCAAGAATAAAGGGAAGGCGAGAATTTGCACCGAGTGTTCTTCTCCACATCATCTCAACCCCCGTTGTTATCAAAGACACTTGGCTTAGGAGCTATTTAGCTAGTATCTAGGCTATAGTGGCGTGATTTCCTTAACCCTAGTTGTGGAGTCCCCGATGCATGATACGCTCCTATTCTCTCTATTCTCATGCATGCCCGAACTTATATTCGCCGCTTAATTCAATTCGATTCGATATTTGGGTCATATCTTGGATTTGTGTATATCGAGCCTCGTAGCACATCGTAGAAAGCATCACCATTTGCTAGCACACGACCACGCTCACTCGCGCTTCACTGCGTGGACCCACGACACTTATTTGGACTCGCTTTCCTAGGTTTAGTGGTGTGATTTGGCATTTGCTTGCTGGGTGTGTCGTTTTTGATTTTGATGGCTCTGATGGACGATCTAGGGCTTAGAGCTTTCTTTTTCTTTCTTCCTCTCTATTTTTCCCTTCCGAGCTCCCACTCTCACTCGTCTTCCTCGAGGACGAGGAAGAGTTCAGCTTGGGGGATTTTGACGTGCGTCTATATTTCATATATTCACGCACGTTTTCTTTTGTGTTTCTCCGTGTTTTTCGCCGTCTCTTATTCGTTTTCGTATGTTTTCCCGTTTTCTTTCACTTTTCTTTGCTTGTCCATGATTGCAGGAGTTCGACCACGTAGGGGACCTTTTACGATGATATCCCAAGTCCCCGGAGCAACGGGAGAAGTCACGCGTGATCCAGGGGGTCAAACGGCGAAGTATTCATCTTTCTGCCCCTCACCCGGTCGGTTGGTCATCTCCAACCGATCGGGTGATGCACGCGTGCACCAACCGACCGCTACCGCAGCTCACGAAGAAGTCACCCGACCGGTTCACAGACCGGTTCTGCGGGCGGCTGTTCTCTGTCTTTTCGAGCAGAATTCCAACCGATCGGGTGACTCTCACCAGATCGGGTCATCTGTAGCTGAGAAAAAGAGCTGAAGACACGGGCGTCGAACCGACCGGTTCACCCGACTCCTCCAAGATCCAACCGGTCGCTCAAGAACTCACTCGATCGGTTCATGAGATCGGGTGAAAACTCGCCGTTTTCTGTGATTTATCTGTAACGGATCAACCGATCGGTTGACTTGTCACCCGATCGGTTGATCCGAAAATCTATATATAGGACCCCTAGGGTTCCAGAAACGAGAGAGTTGTATTTTTTTTACTGTTTTATTTCCTTGTGACGGCTGTAATTGTTACTCTTAAGTAAGTTTTCAGATCTTTCTAATTTTTTAGTATTGTCTTTACTACTCCTTTACTTCCGCATTGCAATTGTCGGATTATGATTCTAACGGTTAAATTTCATTTAGATTGCTTTTTCATGAATTTTTGTGAGTAGTTCCCAAATCTGGGATTTTGGTGGAAGCCCCTTCGGGGGCTCTTCCCGATGCGTCCATAGGGTTAGGGAATCGATAGGGAGTAGGAATCTAACGGTTACGCGGGGCGTTTCATTGTCATCGGCGGGAAAAAGACCGCCTTTGACCGTCGGGCCAAGGGGGAATAAACTTGGCGGTTGACTCCCTAGCCAAAGCTCACGCCCTTAGCGTAGACGCCGAATCCTAGCACGCGGGAGCGGCAGGATGAGACGTCGGGAGATATCGTTGCGGACTTAGTGCTCCCGGGATCGATCAGTGTTTATGGACACGGGAGTGCCCACTGATCGAATCCGGGAAGTCCGGTGTATCATCCTGGGCACCGACCGGAATATCGGGTCCATGGGACGCCGGTACCACTTTCAGAGGCAACGTCTCACCATTAGACCCTAATCCCGATCGCTATCCATACCCGTAGGCCGTAGCGGCGAGAGCCTCACGTCGGGTCGGAAACCAAAGTCCCGGGTTTACTTTCTTTTTGTTCATACGCTTTCATTTCCTTTCGTGACAACCAACCACCGATTCGGGCTAGCTCGCCCCTCGGGGTGATTTAGGTCCTACCTGACCCAAGCACAACCTCGCCTCCCTGAGTTCGATATTCCCGCACCCTACACTAACCGTGAAACTTGCGGTAAACGACACCGCGCCGCCGCGCATATCACGCGGGGCGCCGGTCAGCCTCCCGCCTCCTCTTCTGGCGATCCCCTTCCCGGGGGGGGTCACAAGGGCCGGACCCGCCCCGTCAGCCCAAGAGGCAGGGGGTAATGACGGGTCCGGTGCAGTTCCTTCTGCCCCTGGCGTGCCCCCTCAGGTTCCCGGGGGCGGGGATGGTGTGAGGCGGAAGCGCTCCCCTCCAGCGCCTTCGGAGCCCCACGGTGGGAAGAGGAGGAGGGAGGACGCGGATCCCTCCAGTCCGGCGGGTTCCGTGCTTCCTGCGGCGACCACCGGGGACCCTTCGGTAGCCGTGTCGACCACCCCCCTTGCAGCGTCCTCGCCCGTATCACCGGGGATCGGGGCCTTGTTGGCGAGCAACATGGCTTCCCTTGTCGTCCCGGGGAGTTCAATGTTTGTCGACCGAGCCTTGGCCCAGCAGGTTGCCGAGGTCTCCGTCCCTCCCCGGGACCGCAGCCTCCTCAAGAAGATCCCTGCCGACAAGATGTCGGATTCCCTGGTCTGGATCCTTCAACAGGTTCGATTATCTCGCCATCCTCTCCTTCCCTTTATCCTCTTCTTAGCTCATGTCTCGTCTTTCCAGGGTTCGGCGCTCGCTGTGGAGTTGCAGTGTCGAGCCGTCCGCCTGAGGGAGCTGGAGGAGTCCTCCATGAGGGCCCAGGAGCGGGCCGGGGCGGCGGCGGTGGCTATGACGGAGGCCCAGATGGAGTCTCGGCGTCTCAAGCTCCGCGTGGTCGAGTTGGAGGGACGAGTGGGTGACCTCCAGGTAAAGCTGGAGGATGTCCATCAGTCGGCTGAGGAAGCGGCGGAGTCGTTCCGCCGGGAGAGGGAGGAGCTTCAGAGGGAGCTGTCGGATCGGCGTCAGGTGACGTGGCTTGCCGAGGAGGTGGAGAGGGGCGTCGTCGAGACCCTGGGGAAGAGGATCTTCGAGGTTCTCAGGGAGGCCTTCGGTGCGTATGAAGACCTCATCGCCCCCCGGATCGTCGAAGTCGTCCAGTCTTCCTTCCGGGAGTGTGCGGAGCGTGTTCAGCAAGCCCCTCCGCCGGTCGATCCCCCTCGCTCCGAGCAGGGCGAAGTGCCCGAGGATGTGTCCTCCCGAGCCCGGGCTCCCTAAGCCGTCCCTCCTGGCCTTATCCTCAAATTTTTTAGCATCCGCTTCGCTTTGGGCCAGTCTACTTGAAATGGGCCCCGCTATCTCCTTTGGCTTCGCTACCAGCTCCGGGGCCAATAATTGCTGGTTGCATGGCTGCTAACTTGGGCTAACTACTTTGGGCCTTTTGTCAACCAATTTTGTTATGTCGGTGTCGACCTAGCTTCTGTGAGTGGATTATTTGTAGAGAGGTCTCTTCGCCTTGATTCCCTGTAAATAAGACACATTTTTGTACCCTGGTTAACGGTTATAAACGAAATTGACTTACTCGGACTTCTCGTGTATTTTGCGTTGCTGCCTTGTTCTTGGCCTAGGACTGGATGACGTTTGCGCTGGCTGGGGGGATTCTCCCCGGACCTGTGAGCGCTGGAGTCGGTCGGCGAGGGCAAAAGCTCCTCGGCTTAGGACCGGTCGGTGTCCGTGTCTTGGGGGAGTTGCCCCCAGACTTATGAGCGCAGGAGTCGGTCGGCGAGGGCAAAGCTCCTCGGCTTAGGACCGGTCGGCGTCCGTGCCTACTGGGGGAACTGCACCCAGACTTATGAGCGCAGGAGTCGGTCGGCGAGGGCAAAAGCTCCTCGTCTTAGGACCGGTCGGCGTCCGTGCCTGCTGGGGGAACTGCCTCCAGACTTACGAGCGCAGGAGTCGGTCGGCGAGGGCAAAGCTCCTCGGCTTAGGACCGGAGCGCGGGAGTCGGTCGGCGAGGGCAAAGCTCCTCGGCTTAGGACCGGTCGGCGTCCGTGCCTGCTGGGGGAACTGCCCCAGACTTATGAGCGCAGGATTCGGTCGACGAGGGCAAAGCTCTTCTTCCTCCTCCAGTGAGGCGGCGGTCTTCATTCTTTTGCACTATTAGTGACATGTCAATTCCGTCGGGGATTTAAGAAAAGACAAAAAGGGAATGCAATTGTACTCTCAAGAGTCCTGCCGGACTGGTACATTTGGAGGAAAAGGAAAAAAGGAAAAAAGGAAATGAAGCTAGACAGAGGGATGTAAACCTAGATAACTCCCTCTTACTAGGCTGCAACCGGGGGGAGAGACCTCGCCCGCTCACTCTATGATACGGAGGGGACCTTGGACGGTGTTGATCTTCTTCCCCTTGTCTGGCTGCGTGGATGTCCCTTCTCCGTGGGCCGGCTCATCGGCATGGCTCCTGGCGTGCCCCCGGCTCATCAGCTTCTCAATGTCCTTCTTCAAATGCCAGCAGTCTTCAGTGTCATGGCCATCGTCCTTATGGTACTTGCAGTACTTCTCCCTGTTCTTCCCACCTCTTTTTGCCTTCGGTGGGGGGCGGTCAGCTCGCTCTTCCTTCTGTACTTGGGCGAGGACGGCGTCTGGGGTGGTGTCCCTCGCGCCTTCTCCCCGCTGTCTGTTCCTCGGCCTCTTCTCGGTCCGGTATCCTTCGGGGCTGCCTCGTCCGCCGTCACCGCGCTTGGTCCCTCGAGTGGCTTTTCCAGCATCCTCGGTCAAGGCCTCCTCGGTCAACATGAAGCGCTCGGCCCTCGCCATGATCTCGGGAAGGTCCTTCGGGGGATCGTTGTGCAGGGACTTCTTGAGGCCTCTGTGGCGAAGCCCTTTCTTGAGGGCCGTTTGGACTACCAGGTCGGGAGGGCTGTTCACGTTCAGCCTCTCCGCGTTGAAGCGGCGCATGAACTACCGGAGCGGCTCGGCCGGGCCTTGCACTATGTTGAACAGATGTTCAGCATCAGGCTTGATCTGCCTCCCCGCCATGAACTGTTTGCAGAACAACTGGGTGAGTTCCTCGAAGCTGTCGATGGAGCGGCTGGGCAGGCTGCGGTTGTAACGACTGCTTTTCATGTATCTGGATTTATTATAATATAAAATATGTTTTGGTGGATTTTCTCCTCTTGTGTGGTTTTCGACTCCGTAACTTTCATTTTCGATCGATTCGTCGTATTTTCTCGATTCTTCCTTAGGATCGTCGATTTCGAAGTACGTCGTTTGTGACGGGCTTCATAACGGTCATATCTAACTATTAGATCAAGCCTAGGAGTCTTAGGATTCGATCCAGGGGCTCCGCGCTCCGTATCAGAACTTTTGGTGCTCATTAGCCGGTATGAGAAGGGGCACCGACCGACTAGATGACGATCCAGTCGGTCGGCAATCCTTCTTGGACCGACTAGTGAGCTTTCTAAATTTTCTCAGGAGTTACTGTTTATCGTTAGTCGGTCTAAGAAGAGTTGTTGACCGACTAGGTTGCAAACTAGTCGGTCGGCAATGCTTCTTGAACCGACTAACACATCATCTAAATTTTAGTTGAGTTACTGTTTACTCTTAGTCGGTCTAAGAACGTTCATCGACCGACTAGTTGCTAAACTAGTCGGTCAGTAATTGTTCATGGACCGACTAACTCTGAATCCTATTTTCGTTCAGGAGTTACTGTTTACACTTAGTCGGTCTGCGTTGGTCGACCGACCGACTAGTTGTCAAACTAGTCGGTCAGTGGTTGTTCCTTGACCGACTAGTCTGTGTTAAAACCCTAATTTCTGGGCAGCCGCCAGCTCAACCTATAAATACCCAACCCAATCGTTTTCTTCTTCTCCAACACGACCCAAAACCCTAGTTTCTCCCCCATTGAGCCCCCATCTTCCTCCAAGCTTCAATCCTTCATTCCAAGCCCTAAATCCTTCATCCAATCCATCCAATCACTCATTCCACCTTTCCTCTTCCCCAAATCTCCATCGAAATCCATCGAATCCCCAAAACCCTAGTTTCTCCAAGCTTCTCCATTAGCTTCCAGATCTGGTCTTAGGGTTCCCCGGAGTGTTTCTTCCGCCTCCTCTCGGTAAGAAATCGATCTACCTTTGTTTTCATAGCTTATTTATACTTCTATGAAAACCCTAATTAATTTCATGTGTTTGGTGTTGTTTCCCCCTTAACAGCGATTTCCCCCGTAGATAGCATCCGTGTGACGAAGTGGTCGTCATTTCCGGTGCTAGGCAAGTGAAACTTGCCACTTAGGGTTTAGGCCATGTTTTAGGCCATTTGCTTGTTGTAGGCGTAAAAGAGGCTAGGCGACGAAATGATACTCGCCTAGGCGCAAATTGGGGAACTAGCTTGACAACGAAGCTAGCTCCGACATTTAGCATGTTGCACAATTACCATGTCATGTTTACTTTCAATTAACGGTACGCAAATAAATTGTCATGACCTCGCATTCTTTAGGTATTGCTGTGATTGCGTAGCTTCGCTACAATGTTGTGTTCCTGGCTCGTGTTCCAGAAGCGGGCCATGTGTTGGTGGATAGCCAATGCCCAAATTGCGTGTTCTGGCTAGGTGTTCCCTATGCCATACTTGTGTTCCTGGCTCGTGACCAGAAGCGAGCATAATGAGTTGCTAACCCCAACGCTCGAAATGTATTGAATTGTGAACTAAGAATGCGAGCTCAATGTGCGGGGCAACCCTAGGCTCACTAGATGAGCTCAATGTGCAGGGACCCCAGGCTCCATATCGTGTGGGTATTGGGTAGTGTTTAGTGCCGATCGGTCTGAAATGCTATGCCATTCAGCGAAGGGCGTAAACACCTACAAAATGTGAATTGATTGAATTGATAGTAGCTTGGCTACTCTTGATTTGTCCCGATAAATTGTTCCCTTGTACAAATTGTCTTGTCATGTTTTAAATTGTGCACTCATGTTATAACTGCCATGTCATGCATACTAAACTGCTAGGTTGCTAGTTGCCTTACTTTCAGTTTCCTTGCCCAAGTCTTTTTAGACTTGCTGACATGTGCCCCTTTCTCTTTTGGGTGACGCATGTTAGACCTTGAGCCTGAGTTGCCCGTTGAGGGTGAGGTGTTTGCGGACGCCGAGCTTGAGCCCGTGTTAGACGGGGAGTACGAGGACACTGGGGACCAGTCCTAGTGTCTCCGTTGTGTTTTATTTTTGTTAGACAGTTGTTTTGTTATCGGTGTGTGGCACCTTTACTTATTTATGTCGTTGCTTTTGTTTGGCCTTGTTCTGGGCCTTTAGACTCTTCCCTTAGCCTGGTGGCTTTTCTGTGATGTTGAATGCCTTGTGGACAATTGTGGGATTGGTATTTTATATCTGTCTCATGTTATTATTATTGTTGTTGTTTCGATTGCAATTACAGGGACCTGCTTATACTAAATATACGCTTATCGGGTTTGGGGCTTCACCGCTCCACTCCCGTGCGGACCTCTTCACGTCTCGCCTCCATTTTAGGGAAGCGGGTTGTGACAGGTTTTAGTGGTGGCCCATGCAGGTCCCTCTGTAACTGCGATTATCGGGATAACGATAATAATGCAAGATTGTCCAATAAATAATTTCGACCTCTGAGCCCTAAGCTATGAGTCTAATTGTTTCGTTTTCTGCGTCATTAGATGGCAGGAAGGCGAATCACCCGAGGCGGTGGTAGTGGTGCGCCCTCTCATGACGAGGAGCCTGAGCGGGAGCCCACTAATGGGGAGATGATGAGGATGATGTTGCAGATGATGCAGGTCCAGCAGGGTGTGCTTCTGCAGGTGCAGAATGCTCCGGTGACTCGAGCTGCTCGGGTGGTGGAGACCCCTCGCCCTGAGCCCGGGGCGAAGCAGTTCAGGGAGCTGGGTCCTGCGTATTTTGATGGAACCGAAGGTCCCCTTGCTGCTGATGAATGGATGAGGAATATTGAGGACAATCTGAAGATGTCCAAGGTTAACGAAGTTAGTTGGGTTGACTTGGCGAAGCGCCAGCTGAAGGATAACGCCAGGAATTGGTGGGATGCTGAGGAAAGGATGTCGGTAGTGCCGATCGTCTGGGCTACCTTCAAGGCCAGATTTGATGGTGAGTTCTTCCCGAAGGCTGCCAGGGAAGAGATGCTGCAGCGTTTTATCGATCTAAAGCAGGGGAACTCGTCGGTGGACATGTACCACCAGGAGTTCATGAGGCTGAGTCGGTTTGCACCAAAGATGGTGCAGGACGCTGAGGAGCGAGCTCAGAGGTTTCTGCAGGGGCTTGCTTCAGAGCTCCAGAGCTTTGTGACCTCTTCTGACCGGGAATCTTATCAGAAGGTTTTGGTCGCTGCCAAGAGGCAGGAGCTGCTTGTGAACCAGAGGAGAGGATTGGTTGGTGCTGGGAAGAGGCCTGTGGAACAGGCAAGAGCCGTGGTTAGACCTGGATTCAGGCCTAATCAGTCTGCTCAGTTTAAGAGGCCGGGAGGGCCTATTCCGAAGTTTTGCCATTTCTGCGGTAAGCCTGGCCACGTCAAGGATCAGTGTCGGAAGTTTCTGGGCCAGTGTTTGATTTGCGGTGATGCTTCTCATGTCGCAAAGGATTGTCGGCATGCGGACCCGCTGCGGAGGGCACCTGTTGCAGCACAGCCGTTGCAGCAGCGAGCGCCTGTTCCTGCTGGACGTGGAGCAGCTCTTGTTCCGCAGAGGCAGGCTTTTCAGCGGGCCGCTCCGCCGAGGAGGCAGGCATTTCTGATGACTGAGGAGGAGGTTTTGGCCATGGATGAGGTCATTGCAGGTAACTTTCGATCTAGGTTGTTCCTTCCTTAATTAATTGATTGTTAAATTATGTGAATGCTTGTGTATGGCGTTGCTAGAATAAGATTTGATCGATTTGACTGTTTGTTATGTGTGGTTTTGGTTTGCACGTTCCCTGCCCGAGTCCTCTTTGACTCAGGTGCGTCAATGTGCATTTTGGCCCAGAGCTTCGTGGAGAAGCATTCCTTGTCGACGTCCCCTCTCTCTAAGAGTTGGAATATCGTCACAGGGAATGGAGTAGTCACGGTGCATCGTGGGTGCAGTCCTTGCTCTGTGGTGGTTTGTGGACATGAGCTTTATGCTGAGTTTATCTTCCACAACATCACCAACTACGATGCGGTCTTTGGGATGGATTGGCTTGCGAGCTTCTATGCTACGATCGACTGCAGGAGGAAGAAGGTGGTGTTCGAGATTCCCGGACATCCAGTATTTGAGTTCAGTCGTGGTAGCAGTTCGCTTGGTCCTGTCAGATTTCGGGCCAGGCCGGTGGAGGCTGTAGCTATGCAGATGGAGCTGGAGTGGCCAGCTGTGGTGCGAGATTTTGGCGACGTCTTCCCTGAGGAGATGTCTGGGTTGCCGCCTGATCGAGCTCTGGAATTTTCTATCGATCTCGTTCCAGGTGCGCAGCCGATTTCGAAGGCGCCGTATCGTATGGCACCTGCAGAATTGGAAGAGTTGCGGAAGCAGTTGGATGAGCTGTTGTAGAAGGGTTATATTAATCCTAGTGTGTCTCCGTGGGGAGCACCGGTGTTGCTGGTTAAGAAGAAGGATGGTTCGCGTCGCATGTGCGTGGACTATCGGGGATTGAATGCGGTGACCATTAAGAATAAATACCCGTTGCCTCGCATTGATGATATTTTTGATCAGCTTGGAGGTTTGAGGGTGTTTTCTAAACTGGATTTGAGGACTGGTTACCATCAGTTGAAGGTGAAGAGGGATGATGTTCCGAAGACAGCGTTCAGGACGAAGTATGGACACTATGAGTTTGTGGTTATGCCCTTCGGCGTAACTAACGCGCCCGCAGTTTTCATGAATCTGATGAACCTGATTTTCTACGACTTTTTGGATAAGTTTGTCGTTATCTTTATCGACGACATTCTGATATATTCGAAGTCGGTGGAAGAGCATGCATCGCACTTGAGGACGGTATTGGGAATTTTGAGGAAGCATCGTTTGTATGCTAAGTTTTCGAAGTGCGAGTTTTGGCTGGATCGAGTTGCTTTTCTGGGGCATGTGGTGACTGGAGATGGAATTTCCGTGGATCCCGAGAAGATTAGGGCCATCAGGGAGTGGCATGTTCCGTCGTCTGCATCTGAGATTCGGAGTTTCCTTGGACTTGCTGGTTACTATCGGCGATTCATTAAGGACTTTTCTCGTATTGCTGAGCCGATGACCAGGTTAACGCGGAAGGATGTTGCTTATGTTTGGTCGGGTGATTGCGAGAGTGCTTTTGGTATTCTGAAGGAGAGGTTGACGAGTGCCCCTATTCTTGTCGTGCCTGATCGCAGCGGTGGATTTGAGATCTTTTGTGATGCTTCTGGCAAGGGTCTTGGTTGTGTGTTGCATCAGCACGGGCATGTTGTGGCGTATGCGTCTCGTCAGCTTAAGGTTCATGAGAAGAATTATCCGACGCATGATTTGGAGTTGGCTGCCGTTGTGTTTGCTCTTAAGATTTGGAGGCACTTCTTGTTGAGTGAGAAAGTGAAAATTTTCACCGATCACAAAAGCTTGAAGTATATTTTCACTCAGAAGGAGCTCAACATGCGACATCGTCGATGGTTGGAGCTTATGGCGGATTATGAGATTGATTTGCAGTTTCACCCTGGCAAGGTGAATGTGGTTCCTGATGCGCTGAGTAGGCTTCCAGCGGTGATGATTTTGACCTCGCAGTGGAGATTGCAGCAGGATTTTTGCGAGTCTGGCGTGGAGATTGTTCTTTCTGGGGAGGCTTCTTCGTTGATGTACATGCAGGTACAGTCGACGATCGTGGATCGGATTAAGGCTGGCCAGGCTGAGGATCCGAAGCTGGTGATGATTCGGGAGCAGGTGGAAGCCGGTCTGCGGACTGACTTTTTGATTCATGAGGATGGCTCGCTGAGGTTTGGAGCCAGGTTGTGTGTGCCAGCTGGGGATATCAGAGAGGAGCTGATGGTGGAGGCACACAGTTCGCCGTATTCTGTGCATCCTGGTGGCACCAAGATGTACCAGGATCTTCGTCTGAATTATTGGTGGCATGGTATGAAGAGGAGCGTGGCTCGGAGTGTGGCCAAGTGCTTGGTTTGCCAGCAAGTGAAGGCGGAGCATCAACGTTCGGCCGGGTTGCTACAACCGCTTCCGATTCCGGAGTGGAAGTGGCAGCACATCACTATGGATTTCGTGACTGGACTACCTCGGAGTCCGAAGCAGAATGACGCGATTTGGGTGATCGTAGATCGATTGACCAAATCTGCGCACTTTATTCCATTCCGAGTGGGACAGTCCACGGAGGTGCTAGCGAGGAGATATATGGAGGAAGTCGTGCGACTTCATGGAGTCCCCGTGAGTATCGTGTCGGACAGAGACACGAGGTTCACATCTCAGTTCTGGCAGAGTTTGCAGAAGAGCTTGGGTACGCGTCTGAGTTTCAGCACGGCGTACCATCCGCAGACGGATGGCCAGTCCGAGAGGACGATTCAGATTTTGGAAGACATGCTGAGGGCGTGCATGTTGGATTTCAAGGGTTCGTGGGAGGACCATCTACATCTGGTAGATTTTTCCTACAACAACAGCTTCCAGGCGAGTATTGGCATGGCGCCTTTCGCCGCTCTTTAAGGGAGGAAATGTCGATCGCCATTGAGTTGGGATGACGTTGGTGATCGGGAGTTGTTGGGACCTGAGATGATCGTGGAGGCCGTGGAGATTGTCAGGAATATTCGGGAGAGATTGAGGATTGCTCAGGACCGTTTTAAGCATTGGGCGGATGCTAAACGTCGTCCTTTGGAGTTTCAACCGGGTGACCATGTGTTCTTGAAGATTTCCCCGAATCGTGGTGTGATTCGTTTCGGGAAGCGTGGGAAGTTGAGCTCGCGATACATTGGACCATTTGACGTTTTGGAGAGGGTTGGCGAGGTAGCTTATCGCTTGGCCTTGCTGCCATCTTTGGAAGGAGTTCACAATGTTTTCCATGTGTCGCAGCTTCGTCGATACATTAGCGATCCATCTCATGCCGTGGATTTCTCGGAATTCGCCGTTCGCTCGGATTTGACGTATGACCAGCATCCAGTGCAGATTCTGGACAGGCGTCAGAAGTCACTTCGAAACAAGGTCGTCGATCTTGTTAGAGTGATGTGGCGGCACGGTTCACCGGGAGAGTCTACTTGGGAGAGAGAAGATGAGATGCGAGAGCGCTACCCACTTTTGTTTCCGGACTCGTGAGTATTCGGAAATTCCGAGGACGGAATTTTTCTTAAGTTGGGGAGGATGTAACGACTGCTTTTCATGTATCTGGATTTATTATAATATAAAATATGTTTTGGTGGATTTTCTCCTCTTGTGTGGTTTTCGACTCCGTAACTTTCATTTTCGATCGATTCGTCGTATTTTCTCGATTCTTCCTTAGGATCGTCGATTTCGAAGTACGTCGTTTGTGACGGGCTTCATAACGGTCATATCTAACTATTAGATCAAGCCTAGGAGTCTTAGGATTCGATCCCGGGGCTCCGCGCTCCGTATCAGAACTTTTGGTGCTCATTAGCCGGTATGAGAAGGGGCACCGACCGACTAGATGACGATCCAGTCGGTCGGCAATCCTTCTTGGACCGACTAGTGAGCTTTCTAAATTTTCTCAGGAGTTACTGTTTATTGTTAGTCGGTCTAAGAAGAGTTGTTGACCGACTAGGTTGCAAACTAGTCGGTCGGCAATGCTTCTTGAACCGACTAACACATCATCTAAATTTTAGTTGAGTTACTGTTTACTCTTAGTCGGTCTAAGAACGTTTATCGACCGACTAGTTGCTAAACTAGTCGGTCAGTAATTGTTCATGGACCGACTAACTCTGAATCCTATTTTCGTTCAGGAGTTACTGTTTACACTTAGTCGGTCTGCGTTGGTCGACCGACCGACTAGTTGTCAAACTAGTCGGTCAGTGGTTGTTCCTTGACCGACTAGTCTGTGTTAAAACCCTAATTTCTGGGCAGCCGCCAGCTCAACCTATAAATACCCAACCCAATCGTTTTCTTCTTCTCCAACACGACCCAAAACCCTAGTTTCTCCCCCCATTGAGCCCCCATCTTCCTCCAAGCTTCAATTCTTCATTCCAAGCCCTAAATCCTTCATCCAATCCATCCAATCACTCATTCCACCTTTCCTCTTCCCCAAATCTCCATCGAAATCCATCGAATCCCCAAAACCCTAGTTTCTCCAAGCTTCTCCATTAGCTTCCAGATCTGGTCCTAGGGTTCCCCGGAGTGTTTCTTCCGCCTCCTCTCGGTAAGAAATCGATCTACCGTTGTTTTCATAGCTTATTTATACTTCTATGAAAACCCTAATTAATTTCATGTGTTTGGTGTTGTTTCCCCCTTAACAGCGATTTCCCCGTAGATAGCATCCGTGTGACGAAGTGGTCGTCATTTCCGGTGCTAGGCAAGTGAAACTTGCCACTTAGGGTTTAGGCCATGTTTTAGGCCATTTGCTTGTTGTAGGCGTAAAAGAGGCTAGGCGACGAAATGATACTCGCCTAGGCGCAAATTGGGGAACTAGCTTGACAACGAAGCTAGCTCCGACATTTAGCATGTTGCACAATTACCATGTCATGTTTACTTTCAATTAACGGTACGCAAATAAATTGTCATGACCTCGCATTCTTTAGGTATTGCTGTGATTGCGTAGCTTCGCTACAATGTTGTGTTCCTGGCTCGTGTTCCAGAAGCGGGCCATGTGTTGGTGGATAGCCAATGCCCGAATTGCGTATTCCGGCTAGGTGTTCCCTATGCCATACTTGTGTTCCTGGCTCGTGACCAGAAGCGAGCATAATGAGTTGCTAACCCCAACGCTCGAAATGTATTGAATTGTGAACTAAGAATGCGAGCTCAATGTGCGGGGCAACCCTAGGCTCACTAGATGAGCTCAATGTGCAGGGACCCCAGGCTCCATATCGTGTGGGTATTGGGTAGTGTTTAGTGCCGATCGGTCTGAAATGCTATGCCATTCAGCGAAGAGCGTAAACACCTACAAAATGTGAATTGATTGAATTGATAGTAGCTTGGCTACTCTTGTCTTGTCCCGATAAATTGTTCCCTTGTACAAATTGTCTTGTCATGTTTTAAATTGTGCACTCATGTTATAACTGCCATGTCATGCATACTAAACTGCTAGGTTGCTAGTTGCCTTACTTTCAGTTTCCTTGCCCAAGTCTTTTTAGACTTGCTGACATGTGCCCCTTTCTCTTTTGGGTGACGCATGTTAGACCTTGAGCATGAGTTGCCCGTTGAGGGTGAGGTGTTTGCGGACGCCGAGCTTGAGCCCGTGTTGGACGGGGAGTACGAGGACACTGGGGACCAGTCCTAGTGTCTCCGTTGTGTTTTATTTTTGTTAGACAGTTGTTTTGTTATCGGTGCGTGGCACCTATACTTATTTATGTCGTTGCTTTTGTTTGGCCTTGTTTTGGGCCTTTAGACTCTTCCCTTAGCCTGGTGGCTTTTCTGTGATGTTGAATGCCTTGTGGACAATTGTGGGATTGGTATTTTATATCTGTCTCATGTTATTATTGTTGTTGTTGTTTCGATTGCAATTACAGGGACCTGCTTATACTAAATATACGCTTATCGGGTTTGGGGCTTCACCGCTCCACTCCCGTGCGGACCTCTTCACGTCTCGCCTCCATTTTAGGGAAGCGGGTCGTGACAGCGGTACCAGGTCCTCGCCGCTCCCCTGAGAGTAGAATAGAAGCCTCGGCAAAGCAGGTCATCGTCGGCTCCTTGGAAGGACATGTCCCCCTCGTAGTCCATCACGTGGTGTCCCGGGTCCCCTATCCCGTCGTACTTTCCCAGCGCCGGGATCCTGAATCGAGAGGGGACCCGTGCGTCAGTTATTCTCCGTGATAGGGGGCACCGGTCTCCGTGGATGCCCCCGGGGATTCGACAGTCGCCCGCCTCTGGCTTGCTCGGTGGTGGAGGGTGCACCGGCGCCGGCGGGGCTGGTTCCACGGCCCTCGCCACGCTGGGGGTCGGGCTGACCCTGCGCTCCCGGCTCCTCCGGCGGGAGCTCCTGCTCCGTCGAGATCGGTCTCTCGAGTGGTGTCGTTCGCTTCTCCTGCGGCGGGACGACCGTGACCGACGAGATGATGCGGTCATCGATTCGCCCTCCGTCCCTTCGGTTTCTCTTCGACTCCTTTCACGATAAGGGGAGGAGGCGCGTGACCTCGCCTGACAGGAGCCGGACAGCGTGAACCGACGCTCCGTGTTCGGTTTCTGGGTCCCGTGGTCGTCGACCACGGCGGACCGCAAGTGCAGGGGACCCCCCGCCCACCGATGGCTATCGTCCAACGTGCCTCCGTTGGACGGCGCAGGGCCGACGAGCTGCTGTACCGTCGCGACCAACGTCTGGAGGCTCGCGTTGGTCTCCTGAGCCAGGGCGCGGAGCTGTCCCTGTGTGGCCAGTCCTGAGCCGTCGGTCTCTTCGGTCGAGAGGGCGGGGTGGTCGCCGACGGGCGTGTCCTCGGGGTTGCCGTTTGATGCGCCATTCCCCTCCTCCGGGATGGGGGGCATGCGCTTCCTTCCATTGCTGGCTCGTGCCATTGTTGGTGTGGTTTGCTTCTTCGTGGGACGG
>CM061137.1:169594052-169621052 GCA_030789695.1 Scilla litardierei | reverse complement strand
AGCCAGCTTGGCTTTTGTCTCCTTGAGGAAACCTGCAGCATCCTCTTTTCAGCGGCCTTTTTTTTCCAGAGAGCAAAGCTCTCGTTTGTTTTCCAGTGAAGGGAAAAAGAGCCGGCCGCCATTCTCTCTTGCAGAGCCAAAACGAGAGATTGGATCTGAGATTGGAGGGGAAGAAAGCTAGGGAGCTTCTTCTTGTGTGAGATCCAAGGTGAGTGTCTGTATTTCTTCTTCCGTGTTTGAGATCTAGAGTCCCTTGGGTAGTTTCCTAGTTTGGAGCTATATTACCAAGGAGTGATCTCCATTGGTGTGGGATTGGTCCCTTGAGGAGATCTACGTGTTGTAGAGGCTTTGTTATCAAGGATTCCCACTTGAGAAAGAGTGTGTGTGAGCTTGGTGAGAGATCTAGGGTTAGGTCTTGTTGCTTGGAGCTTGTCTCTCAATGTGGAGGAAGAAGATGATGGGGTCGGTGTATACTTTGCTTGATCAGTAGTGGAACCGGGTGCATTGGATGCTGGATGTAGGTTGTTCGCAACCGAACCAGGGTAAATCTCCGTCTCTTTTGTGTTGCTCTTAATTTCATATTATATTTGCATGCCTACATATATCTGTCGCAAGATCGTTAAGAGGGTTGTTTGTTGGTGACAACTTTCTTTTGTGCCCGTGAGGTGTTTGGTTTTGTGCCTATGTGACATCTCGGTGGAATTCGGGCTTGGGATTGTTTGGCCACCGTTTTCGCGCATTATAGGTGGCGTTGTGTACCTAGCCTAAGTGTTAGGTAGGTTCACGGGATCCAACAATCACACCCCACAATATAATGTAATCAAGCGATGTAGGAATGATTCCCAACCTCGGCATTACTGCAAGACCCTGGAAAGTTGAGATACTGGGAATTTTTCAGAAATTTTCAGTTGAGATACTGGGAATTTGAGTACAGAAACAATTTGCTCGGTCTTTGGTTGCTTCAGATCTGAACCTGCTCTTTGCACACCAAACTAGAACATGAGCTATTTCCTTCTTATGGATAAAACCAATCACCTTCTTTCTTTGTAACAGAAACATATTCCTCTTGGCTATCCCAATACAAAACTGTAACAAGTATCTGCAGCTTTTGAGTCAATAACGGTACCCCTTTGGTTATCTTTGTTTGCACGTTTTTGTGATATATGCATATTTTAGGGACTGTACTAGAGTGAAGATCACAAGTTTTTGATACTTTGTTTGCGAGTGTTTTAGGAATGTGCAAGTCATACCTGATCAATCAGTGTGGAAATAAGTATTGCTTGAACATTTTGTACCACAATGCAAAATTTATGACACAATATATCCATGCTCTTGGTTTTTATGCGCACCCTTTGTCATGTGTCAGACTTCGTAGCAGGCAAACCTATGGGCTAATCGCATCTCAGATTAACTTCCAGCAAATCAATGGCAGACGGTTTAATCACTTGGATTCCTTCTCTACATGGTCCTGAATCTGTAACTCCTCTATATGATCAAAACCAAAATTGTCCCCTGATGCTGGAATATATTGAACTTTCCCAGTCTTGTGAACACTACTAGAATCATGACCAAAGCTACTTCCAGGGAATCCATCCCTATGAATCCAATGCTCCAATCCAATGCTCCAATCCAACATAAATACAATCCATCCCTGTGAAGTGAGGCAAACAGAGACCAATCTTCCATGAAACCTTAATTACTCACGTCGACTCTCTTATGCCAATATACCTGCAGGATCAAAAATTAATAACCAACCCTCTAACTTGACCCATCATATTACTACTCTAGGAACAATCAATTGTAGAACAAGTCCAAGCCGATATACGTTTGGGGGTTCATCTCTCAACACAAACTGGGGGTGAGATGTGGGGGTAAAATTTTCCCAAACACAGAGGATAAGAAAGAGGGCCGAGTCCAGGCCGAGATCCATAACAGATAGAACCCAAATCATAATCAAATCGTTTATCTTTTAATTGAAGAGATCATCATCGCATTAATTCTCTCCTCTGGCATCCAGCGGTTTCTAATAACAACTTTCCAAACTCCAACATCTTTCTCATCTCCAACTCCGACTCAAAAATCCAACCCAGGGCCCTATATAAACGTCCCCTGCCCTCCCTCCGATCTTCACAAAGCTTTCATCGAGAAAGATAAACTCGACTTGCAGACAGACATGGCCTCCTCTCGTTCAGCGTTCTTGGCGGCGATGATCATCATCATCATCTTAGCGTTTGCAAACCTCGCGGCGGCAGCGACATCGACATTAGACGACACGGGCGCTCAGCATCTGCCCCAGCCTTTCCACCACCATTACAATCATCATCCTCATCAGGTATTGTGTCCCTCTTATGTTTTACAGTACTCTTCTGAATTCGAAAGAAAAAACCACATGTTGTGAACTTCTTCTATGCACCTTTTTTTGCAGCCATCGCCGCAACCTCCATCGTCGCCGTCTCCTGCGCATGTTCCGTCGCCTCCAATGGTGTACGCCCCTCTTCCGTTTCCTACGCCGTCACCGCCTGCTAATGTGCCGCCCGCTCCAAAGCTGTACGCCCCTTTGCCCTATATTACTCCATCTCCGCCTACTCCTGTTCCATCGCCTCCAAAGCTCTACGCCCCTCTCCCGTTTTTTACACCCTCACGCCCTGATCCTGTTCCATCGCCCCCCAAGTTAGACGCCCCTTGCCCACCCCCCTCTCTCAAGCCCCCGCCGCCGCCTTCTCCCAATCGATCACTGCCTCGCAAACTTGCCCCGCACCGGTCTCCGGTGCATCCTCCGCCCAACCCAGCGTCAAAGCCATCGGTCCCGATCACCGTAAACAACGACATTCATATCAGCACTACAGTGAACAGCTACATCAACGTAACCAACATAATGAACGCCGTCTACGATATGGCACGAAGCATGGGGGTTGGAGCTCGACGACATTGATCCCACGGCTCATTGCATGCTAGGCATTATTTCATTTTATTTTCATTTTTTTTAGCTATTCGAGCTTATCCTTCTTTTATATTGAAGTCTAGCTTCTTGTAAAGCAAACAATGAAATAGAGATTAGTTGCGTTTCTTTGTTTGGAGAGCTAGCAGACACATGGCTGGATTTATCTTCAAATTATGCCAATATTGTTGGATTTGTAAGATGTCAGTTATCTTCAAATTTCCCCTATTGGCATAAAACTTGATTGTGCTTCGGCTAGCTTCGGCCATGTTTGAAGAGCTTTATGAACTCCCCCGCCCTAACTTTTGTCGGAGCAAGCTCATGCCCACCTACATCAGCTATCTTTCTACCGTGAAATTTAATTTTTGTGGCATGCCCAGTGGAATCCACACCATCGATAATATGAATAATTAGTCAGTGAAAACTCTCAACCAATAACCAAAACCAATTCTTGGAGATGCAGGACGATTTGTGCAGCTATTAATAGGCCAAACCGTGTTCATGTTGGATTTGTTGAAAAATTAGGTTATTAGCACATGAATAAGGTCCACTTTGATGCTTAATTTTGAAATACCCAATGCTTGTTTGTAACAAGTCTTGAAGGATTCATGTTCTCCCTTGCGATGGGATCAAAATGATATGTTCATACGCTCAAAACGAGACATGTATTTTCTCAGATATGTTCATACTTGGGGCAAGGCCAAAATTCTCCCTGGTCGAATGCAACACTCCATTTCTCAGATAGAATCAATCTCGGTATCCAAAAGGCACCCCCAAGACTGCTAGCTAAGATTGACATCTGATTGTGTATCAACTTAGTTGAAAAAAAAAAGAATAATAAAAATAAAAATACTTGTTACTTTATGACTTTGATCCAGTCTAATTATATCAAATTTTGTAGACAAATTTAGTATAAGGATGACAATGTGCATGAATTTCTGCCTGAGCGTATATGATGCACAGAAGATATCATTACAGAAGCATTTGCTGTTTACGGCATACAATAGCATACATCAACACTGTATTCGTATTTTGTCGTAAAGCAAGTCGTCAGTACACAGTATGGGCTTTGACGGCGTGCCAAGTATATCACAGAAGCACGGGGAATACGATACTGAAAACAACCTAAGATGGGTTTTTGGCAGAAGCCAAATTTTAGGTTCGGTTTTTGTCAGAAACGAAATTTGAGTGCAATGGACGAATATAAAGGCAGTACAAGAAGCTGCCTCCCAAAATTCTGAACAATATTGAATGATATTCTTCCTACAAACATATGGTGAATTCGACAGCAAAGCGCATACATATCTCATATTTACTACCACATTAGAAAGAGAAGAAAATCTCCACTGGTATAAATAGAACTTTATTTCTCACTAAAAGTAAGAAAGGAAGCATGCATTTTCTCTCATATGCGCGCACATGGGGAACCACATACATGCAACAATGTGTATCTGTCTGAGATACAGATACGAAGGCCATCATTCTCGGGTAAAAACTTGTGTTGTGGCAAAACTGACAAGGTCATCATTCTAAGGTAAAAACATGTGTTGTGGCAAAACAGACAAGGCTATCATTCTAAGGGATTGAAAGGAACACCAAGTATTATGTTACTTTTATATGGATATATCATATATGCCATTTAAAACGCATACAAAGAAGGGGTGGCAGTAAGTATTATGTTACTTTTATCAATGACAGCACAAAGTATTAAAATCAACTTTATAAGAAAATTAAGGTGATAAGAAGGGACTGATGTGGTAGCATGATACTCTGTTTAATTCTGTGAATAACACAAAATTATTCGCGAGGGTTCGCCAGTTTATTTGCATAAGTCAAATGGAGTTGCTAACCAGAAAAATCTTACCTTGAAGCATATAATTTATATTATGTTGATAAGGTATGAGTTACCTTAGAACATGAGGGAAGAATCTTACTTGTTGTCTGGTTACTTAATAAATAAGGTGTCCCAAAAGAAAGACGATATGATCACATATAGTTATGAAAAAGAAGGAAATCTTCCTATAAATTGTTATGAACGTGGTGACGTCTTGCTAGAGTGACTGTACCTAATCGTAAGAAAGTAAGGATAGGTCCAAAACGATTGATTGCATAGTCATTGGCTATGCATAAAATAGTGCTTATCGGTTCCTTGTGCATGAATCCCATAGTTACTATAAACATGATAATGTATTTATCATTCCTTAACCATATACTTCTTCTGTGCAATTTCAATGTGGAATCGAGTTTCTCCAAAGGAACGCAAGAAACTATGAATGCAGATAGTCAGGACTAAGAACATGAAATGGAGGATGAACTTATATCTATTTTGAGAACTCGTGTATCTTCCTCCGGGATGTAACCCACTAGGATGTAAGTAGATTGAACAATTGATAAGAAAAAGATCGGATATAGTTCACTTTGGTAGTAATTTGAGTAGACACGTATGTAATCCTGGATTTGATCACTGGAAAGAAATAGTAAGAGTAATATTGGGTACTTACACTGTGATAGCTGTTCAAAGCAATTTCTATGAACAACTAAGCCAATTCTTAAAGGATATTCTATGATGTTCAAAGCATTTTCCAGCAATATGCATACACTGTGATAGTTGTTCTATCTCCAGAGATGAATTCTTATACACTAAATAGTAATGATTAGGGCAAAGAAGTAATAATAACCAAAATGTAGTACAATGTGAGCGGGAAAATAATAAATGACACATTAATGTAAAGAGATGTTGATAAAGAAAATTAGCAATAGGATCAATCATAAACAAAGATGGGGTTATCATGTTTTGATCCCCTGGACATACTCCAATCTCCACAACTAAAAAAGGGGGTTTCCGTGTGTTTTTTACATTTCCCTACGTTTAAAAAATGCAGGCAAAATTTTTCCATGCGTTAAGTGAAACGCCTCGAAGATGCTCGCTAAAGGGGGTGCCGCTAAATGAAAAGGCGACGTTTTGGTGAACTTTCGGGTAGGAAATGCCGGCGTTTTCTTGAAACGTTGGGAAATGCCAACGGTATTTACCGGCGTTTTCTTGAAACGTTGGGAAATGCCAACGGTATTTACCTGCATTTTCTTGAAACGTTTGGAAATGACAATTTTTTATTAAAATAATTCTATACTGTTGCCGCCACCCGGCAGGGCACGATGTGGCCTCCCAATGCCGTCGCTGCTGGGTCCGTCGCTCGCCACTACTGGTTACATCGCCCGTCGGGGCCGCCCGGCGTCGCTGCTCATGGGGGCGATGTGGCCACTTGCTCCTACGGCCAATGTGTAAAAAAAATCTGTATATGTAGGTATGCGAACAATATCTATTTAAATATAGAAAAACTTCAATTTTTCTACAATATCTATTTAAATTATCATAATCCCATAATATGCAGTATGGCTCTGATACCACTGTAAGAAAATATGATATGTATGCTAAACTATATATAGCAATGCAGCGGAAGACTGAAAAATAAATTTTTTCTACAACTGGCACATAATAAGCAAGATCTACTGTAATACTTGAAATTAATGCCGATTAAAAATTACACCTTTACGTCGATATTCTTACGCGATATCCGTGGATCCAAAACATTTTCGGTTAAGTCCAAAGCGCCATCGCTTATCTACCATGGGGATATAGATGTCGCACATCAATGACCACCATGTCATGATCCACGAGCTCTTCTCGAACCTGAAATCAACTCCAAATCTTTGCGGCTAGGGAATGAGAGGAGGTGAAGGAAGATCTTCAATGTAACGCAACTCTTGAGTTAGGCTCATACATGGACCGATGAAATACTCCTAGCATGGAAGATCATTGGCGGCTCGCGCATGGGAAGAAGACCTCATGTGATGAGTAGTTATGCATTGGAAAGCATGCATGAGGCTCGGCCATGCATGGTTGGTGGGTGAGTTGATACCATGGAGGGAACCATGCAATAATTGCAAGGTTTAATAAACTTCCTCCAGTAAGATTATTCCACCTCTAGAATTACATGCAAGAGTACGCAAAAGGTCACCTGTTAAATCCTAGGGACGGCACTCGAAGAGGGGGGCATATTATCGTCGAAAAGCCTATTGAAATAGCATCAGAGTCCACTAAGCCCACGAGGCCCACGAACGTTTAGCCCGTTAAAGCATGCATGTCATTTACCCGTTGAGATTACGTTGCTTAAGGAGGCGGCCGATAATGGGATCATAAGTGGCGGGAGGCGTGGAGAACAATTACCTGATCTATTGACGAGGGAAGATCGTGCCACCATAATTGGTGACCGTTACTTTCCCAACGTCACTCAAGTGACATTCTAATCTATAAATATAGAAAAGACAAACAGAAGAAGGGACAGATTCCAGAGGTACGAAACCCTAGGTACTTTGATAACCTATTTCTCTCCACTCACATATTTCTTCCTCTAAACCCTTGTGGTGACTGACTTGGGACGAATCCACTTGGATCGATCTCGACAGCCCTAATCCTTCATATTAAGTCGATTCTAACTTAAGCATCGGATGGAATTTGGGTCGGAACCTGATCCGACCCCCCCTGACGTTCATTTTTGGTGCAGGAAGATCAAGACTCTCGTGTCGACCAATTGGTTGAATGATCGTCCCAATCGATCATTGCTCGAGGCTCGACCTGATTGAAAGGTCGAACGGTCGTCATGCTCGACCGTGTGATCGATCGAGTTTCTCCAACACTCTTAGCTCAATTTTCATCGATCTCGGTTCTACCAACCGAGGGTCCCACTTCAAGCAGCTGACAATACTCCATCTCGACAAAAGGAGCCCACGTTGGCCCAAATCACCGTTGATACCAATTTGGTCTTTAACAGTTGGCGCCGTCTGTGGGATACTCATCAGTCTACATTTCAAGGCAACAAAAGCCCCATGTCCACTGGACCCAGCAACATTGGACCGTCCCTTGGTCCAAACAACAACTTATCAACATGGATGTGCTAAATCTAAGATCATGACATAAAATTGGTCCAAACAACAACTTATCAACTTATCAACTTTCTAAAACCCGTCACAAAACCCCCTAGGAATATGCATAACTTATCAACATTAAAATTTATGCATAAATCTACGACGATGACATAAAATTGTGCCTAATTAGATAACAAATTGTTCAAAAAGGTTCGCATTAGTTGTAAGAACTCACTTCTCACATCGTGATTTAATAAAATACAAAAGAAATTGAATTACTAAAACCCACTTTTACTTGCTGCAATCAATACTTGATAATTTCAACAGATAACAATTAACTCAAGCCTAAAAACAGCAAACATCCCTAAATACGACTGTTTAGAACATCCAAAGTCAAGTTATTTAACACGATTAACTCTTCAAATAGATTGACCCAACATATTGTGTGAAGAACTGACTTCTTCCTGTGTGAAGAACTGGCTTCTTCCTGTGGTTCCATGCATTTGTAGCAACTCCATTAAGAATCCCAACAAATTTCCTGTCAAGATAAATCAAGGTTTCATGGAAACCTGACCACCCTCCATAGTACGTACTTCCAGAGTATAAGTCATCCCTGCAGCCGAAGAATCAGAAACCGATAATGACCATGCAAGCATCGGTTTCAACCTAGCAGCCTTTGTCAGATGAACTTCCATCTTCTTCCATTTTCCAGCATATCCAACCAAGAACCCAGAATTACTCAATAAACATAATTATTACTCAATAACCAGATTGAGTTCTCCCATTTAGGTATACCATGGTCAAAAAACAAAGTGCTGGCCACATTCACAATTTCAAATGGTCCATCCCAAGATGGATAAACCGTGCATCTTCGGGGGGAAAAAATTCAAAGAAGTGTGTTTCACCACACTACTACAGATTTGGACTTGGGTAACGCCACTTAGATAGCGCTTTTAAAAACCGCTATCTAAGTGAGCTCTTGTATAGCGCTTCTTCACTTATAGAAAATAAAAATAAATCAAAATTAAGATAAAAATCACTTAAATATCGTTTTTTGTTAAAGCGCTATCTAAGTAATACCTTACATAACGCTTTTTGTTAGCGCTATGGTACAAATCGTTACGTAAGCATATTTATTAAAAAATATACATATACACAATCCGTTAGATAGCGCTTAAAAAAAATAACCCTAACTTTCTCGAGCCCTAAACTCTTTCCCATCTGGCCTCGTCTCTTTCCCATCTCGTCTGCTTCGACCTCCCATCTCCGAGATCGTGCCGGCGAGCGTGGAAATAAGCCTTCGGCGTCTCCGAGATCGTCCTCGTTGGCCGCTGCGACTTCAACTCCTTCGGCAGCCACGGGTCCACCTCCCATCTCCGATTCCGCCACGTTCCCTCTCTTCCCCTTGCTCGATCCTACCACAAGGTTAGGGCTTTGGTGTTCTTTTCCCTCCCTCCCTCCCTCCCTCCCTCCTTCAATTCAATTCCATTGGCAGCAGCCGACCATGGAGGACGAAGGCGCCCTCAGCTTCGACTTCGAGGGCGGCCTTGACACCGCCATCGTCTCCGCCCCAGCAAACCCTAATCCCTCATCCGTCAACTCCTTAATCCCCTCCGATCGCTCCGCCAACCCTTCCGCCGCCGCTCACGCCCAACCGGCTTTCGGATCCGTCAATGGAGATCCCATGTCTGCCGGCGGCAGTGGCGGAAACCATAACCCGGCGCATGTTAGAAGACACCGCTGTCGTCGCGGAGGAGCTCTGGTAAGCTTCGAGTCGTATTTTTGGGTTATTTTCTTCAGTTGGAAAAGCTCTGATGCGTTGATTTGTTTCTAATTTGCAACTTGTTTGAACAAATTTTTTTTGAAGGTGGCAGGTGTTGGACTTTGCTCGATTGAATCACAGCACGGTTTCTTTCTTCAATTTCCTGGAGCCTAAATTGGCTGTCTCCAGATGGAATCGAATTAGTCTGAATGCCTCCTAGGTTTATTTTTTTGTGATCTTTTTGTCCAGTTTTTTTGTTAATCTATCGAGAAAAATTAATGGTCGTCATTTGGCTTCTTACAGGTGGGGCAGGGTTTATCAAAAGATTCGAAAGCTCGGAAGCTCTCGTTTCAGCATTGGATTGAAGCTGTAAGTTTTTTAATTATTTTGATATCCACATTTTTAATTATTTACTATTTTTTTCTAATACTGTTTATTTTCCTTGTTCTTCTGGATGCTTACTCCCAAAATTCATGAAGTTTTAGTTCTTTTGCTCTTTCCCCAATTAATATGCAATTATAAATTGCATTTTCCCCCTCATCCCTATGTCCAAATATTAACTGGTAAATAAATAATCATGTCTCCAGATTGATCCTAGGCATCGCTACGGACATAATCTACACAATTACTACGAGAAATGGTGTGAAAGTGACGATAACCAGCCATTTTTGTACTGGTATGCTGCTAAAACTTTAGTTTTGTGCGTAATCATGTGATGATACAATAATCGATGCATGGCCATATTGTGTTATTGTGAAATGTTTTACTTAATTTCTCTAATTATGACTTGAGTTCTTGATCATTGATGGATAAATGTTTTACTTAATTTCTACAATGGTTGGCTCAATCTGCCCATATGATACCATTTAACACTATTTTTTCTTCTCTTCTATGTTACCTTTTTATATGTATACTATATTTTCTATAGTTCTTGCCACTGATATCAAGATCAATTTGCAATGTTTCCAGTTTCACTTTTATTTGAGGATGTACTCAAATGATGGCCAACTGGCAAGCCAAGAAGTCAGGATATATACCCTGTCTGAGTTCAATAGGGCATACTTTGCAATATTAGTGCATAAAGATGAAGAATTTGGTCTGTCCATGAAGTGAACATATTGATGTGCAGAATAAGTAGTATCTCAATGAGAGCAAGATACTGAAGTTTGCCAAAAATTTGTTTGGCAATCACAAATAGTCAAGAAGAGACTTGCCATACCATAAAGGAATAAATGGGAGCATCTTCAAGTTGACAAGTGCGTCTTTCAATGAACTGATTTTATTCCCAAGACCAGGACTATTTGTTTGAGCTGTTATTTATTCTTTTTAAAAGTATTTTAGAATGTTTCTAATGGGAAGGCACACCCAATGCCAAGGATTTGTGCTTTGTTTTACTGAAATTTTCCATTATGGTCGGGGAATTTACTTTATTGGGAGGGTGGAACACCTGACACCAGCATTATACTTACTACAACTGAATGGAATAATAAAACCTGCAACTTTCATTTGTCTAATCATGATTTTAAGCCCTTCAGTACTGAGAAAGTGGCCATTTCTAATTGTAGACCTCAAAATTCTGCACAGAGATGCAGTATAGAAGCTTCCATTAACAAATATCTAAGGAATTTCCATTAACAAATAGAGCAATATTTCTAAACTAAGGAAAATTATATGCAGTTCTCTCAGTAAAAATTGAACTATGAATCCAAACCAAGGGAGATAGTGGAAGACACAACAAGAGATGCCTCTAGTTCAAGCTGACATAGCGTGTGCGGAATTTTAATAGTCGTAATAGAATGGCCCCACTTCTATGCATTCAGAAAAGATGCATCCAAACCTAGGGACTCTGGCTTGAGCAAATAGTACGAGTGTATTAGTGTGTTTCTTCTGAGTATGGACTTCTGGTTTTCTTTTATTTTAATTGAAAAATAGCCATATCATCCAAATACAAAATAACTTAGCAAATGGAAGATATGGCCCAGTACCAATTACCTAACTGATGCTGATGTAGTGGTAACGGGAGGATTGACACATTATTATTATAATTATTTTTATCCATCTAAGGAATACAGAAGTGCGCCTATTTCTAAAAAAAGAAGGGAAAATGAGAAAATTGGGTACCTATAAAGGAATTGCATGTTAATATTTTTTTGCATGATAAACTTATAATATAGAAGAGATATTGATATTGGATTCTTTGAGACATGGATACTAGGTATCATAAATTCTAAGTCCAGAATAGAATATATGAGAAGTTGATATTGGATTCTTTAAAATTTGGATACAATGGTATTACAACATCGAACTACAGAACTAATGATTGATGTTTGTTTGGTTGACAAGGGAAACGACGCAGGTACACAATACCGATCAGGCATCTACTACTACAATGATACACACGCTAAACTGGCGAAGGAGATGTTGGAAGCCAAGGAGAAGGAAATGGAGGGCAAGAAGATTGTGACAGAGATCCTTCCGGTGAAAAAATTCTACAGGGCCGAGGAGTATATTCGCTAATGGGACATCAAATTAGAGCTAAAATACGAAATAACATTTGATGGGAGACCTAACTTGGAAAGGGACATGGGTCACGTAGTATATTCGCTATCCGAAAATTTGACTATTCTGCGCTAATTCAAATTTTGTCCACTTCTGTGCTACTTATAGGCTTAATTTAGGAAGATCACCCTAAACTATCTACGAATTTAATAAAACAGACATCGACAGTAGAAAGTCATCAAATTTTCCTTTTTAACTTTGATCATTTATCAAAACAATCACTTCTTCAAAATTACCATAAACTTTACATTTGTCCACCAAAGCCATTATTGTTTATAGAAACTTTACGGTGGCATAAAACTACCCTATACTTCAAAAATTAAGAATGATTTAATCAATGGGCAAAATTAAGAGCTTTTTACCAACATCCAAAGTTAAAGGTTCTACTGGATAATTTGATCTTATATGGAGGCTTTGGTTTCTCAGTGCAATGTAATGCAAGCATTGAATCTGGTAGTGACAAATTTTAATGACTATATATTTCTACATAGTGTTATCATGCCCAATTTATTGTTTATTCCTTCTCTTTTTCTTACCATGTTTTTCTCTGTTCTTTGCTCTTCATTTATAAAACCTGTCAATTTTTATGTTGTATGCACTGATGAGAAATGAATCAGCGTTTTTCGCTACTCAACATCGTTAAAGCCTTAAAGGTTTCATTATCCGCGATTTCAATTATTTTGTTTGGATGCATCTGAACTAGTACAAGAATACTTATTTGGCTAATGTTTAATTTTTGTTATTACTTATTGATATGTCTTGGATATGCCACTGAATTTGATCTCTGTCATTGTTTAGATGTTTATGAGAGGCTTACTCAGAAAGGCAAGAAGGCTGGCTTCCTTCAATTGTTAGCGACCCAAACTACAAGCGCCCTTTGGCATGTAAGTTGACTGTTAAATTCATTTCCATGGCTATCATAAGGGCTAGTATTTTCATAAACATTTAATAAACTCATACTTGGATGGCTGCCCTTAAATATGAATTAAAATGGTTTCCATTTGATTCTCTATATATTCGACTCAGGCCTGAAATCTATGAACGTTGCAAAGATAAGGCCTTACAATTTCATTTAACGATATTGTGGGTTAATAGATTACTGCTTTGCCATTGGTAGTGTAATCACTTTATTGGATCATTATATCTTTTGTGCACACATAATAAATCTAAAGGCTTGCTTTTATTGGTTAGGGACCTTTTTCTTTTCCTTTTTATTGTGCATGCAATATATGTAAAACCTTGAAGAACCAATGTGAACGGGGCATAGCAAAACAAACAACACAAGCACAGACAGACGTGCACGTGCACCTAATGCCTTAACTATTTCTCTCTTATCTTTGAAATCGCTATCAAATTTCAACTGTCATCTTAACATGCCCTTTTTTACTACAGCAGATTTGAACAATTGGTTTATAAGTAACGGTCACGTCTCAAGTCATATTGTTGTGAAATAATATATTCCATCTCTTCAGTCTGTGTAACGACTGGTTTCCTTGTATCTGGATTTATTATAATATAATATATGTTTTGGTGGATTTTCTCCTCTTGTGTGGTTTTCGTCTCCGTAGCTTTCAATTTTCGATCGATTCATCGTATTTTCTCGTTTCTTCCTTAGGATCGTCGATTTCGAAGTACGTCGTTTGTGACGGGCTTCACAACGGTCGTATCTAACTATTAGATCAAGCCTAGGAGTCTTAGGATTCGATCCCGGAGCTCCGCGCTCCGTATCGGAACTTTTGGTGCTCATTAGCCGGTATGAGAAGGGGCACCGACCGACTAGATGACGATCCAGTCGGTCGGCCATCCTTCTTGGACCGACTAGTGAGCTTTCTAATTTTATCAGGAGTTACTGTTTATCGTTAGTCGGTCTAAGAAGAGTTGTTGACCGACTAGGTTGCAAACTAGTCGGTCGGCGATGCTTCTTGAACCGACTAACTCATCATCTTAATTTTAGTTGAGTTACTGTTTACTCTTAGTCGGTCTAAGAACGTTCATCGACCGACTAGTTGCTAAACTAGTCGGTCAGTATTTGTTCATGGACCGACTAACTCTAAATCCTATTGTTCGTTCAGGAGTTACTGTTTACACTTAGTCGGTCTACGTTGGTCGACCGACCGACTAGTTGCCAAACTAGTCGGTCAGTGGTTGTTCTTTGACCGACTAGTCTGTGTCAAAACCCTAATTTCTGGGCAGCCGCCAGCTCAACCTATAAATACCCAACCCAATCGTTTTCTTCTTCTCCAACACGACCCTAAGCCCTAGTTTCTTCCCCTCTAAGCCCCCATCTTCCTCCAAGCTTCAATCCCTCATTCCAAGCCCTAAATCCATCATCCAATCCATCCAATCACTCATTCCACCTTTCATCTTCCCCAAAACTCCATCGAAATCCATCGAATCCCCAAAATCCCTCAAAACCCTAGTTTCCCCAAACTTCTCCAAACTTTTCCAGATCTGGTCCTAGGGTTCCCCGGAGTGTTTCTTCCGCCTCCTCTCGGTAAGAAATCGATCTACCGTTGTTTTTATAACTTATTTATAATTTTATGAAACCCTAATAATATTTCATGTTGTTTGACGATTGGTCCCCCAAAACAGCGATTTCCCCGTAGATTGACATCCGTGTGACAAAGTGATCGTCATCCCCGGTGCTAGGCAAGTGAAACTTGCCACTTAGGGTTTAGGCCACGTTTTAGGCCATTTGCATGTTGTAGGCGTAAAAGAGGCTAGGCGACGAAATGATACTCGCCTAGGCGCAAATTGGGGAACTAGCTTGACAACGAAGCTAGTTCCGACATTTAGCATGTTGCACAAATACCATGTCATGTTTACTTTCCCTTAACGGTACGCAGATTAAATGTCATGTCATTGCATTCTTTAAGTGTTTCTGTGATTGCGTAGCTTTGCTGCGAATGCTTGTGTTTCCTGGCTCGTGACCAGAAGCGAGCATAATGAGTTGGAAACCCCAACGCTCGATATTGAATCGTGAACTAAGAAACAAGCTCCCGTGCGGGGCAACCCTGGCTCACTAGCTGGGCTCATGTACAGGGACCCTGGCTTGTTTAGTGCGGGATGGGGTGAGGGTTAAGCGGCCATTCAACTGGGGGTCTGTTTGATCAACAACTGCAGTTGTAAGGCGTAAACTCTTTGGGGTGGGGTATTGTTTAGTGCCGATCGGACTGAAATGCTATGCCATTCAGCGAAGGGCGTAAACATCTACAAAACAGCCGTGAAATGTGAATTGTGTTTAGTGCCGACCGGTCTGACATGTTTTACCATTCAGCGAAGGGCATAAACACTTGCAAAACAATGTGGATTGATTGATAGTAGCGTAGCTACTCTTGTCTTGTCTTGTCTTGTCCCGATGATTGCTCTCATGTACAAATCGTCTTGCCATGTTTTAAATTGTGCACTCATGTTGTAATTGCCATGTCATGCATACTAAACTGTTAGGTTGCTAGTTGCCTTACTTTCAGTTTCCTTGCCCAAGTCCTTTAGACTTGCTGACATGTGCCCCTCTCTCTTTTGGGTGACGCATGTTAGACCTTGAGCCTGAGTTGCCAGCTGAGGGTGAGGTGTTTGCGGACGCCGAGCTTGAGCCCGTGTTGGACGGGGAGTTCGTGGACACTGGGGACCAGTCCTAGTGTCTCCGCTGTGTTTTATTTTTTGACTAGACAGTTGTTTGTTATCGGTGCGTGGCACCTATACTTATTTATGTCGTAACTTTTGTTGGCCTTGTTCTGGGCCTTTGGACTCTTTCTTTTAGCCTGGTGGCTTTTCTGTGATGTCAAATATTTTGTGGACAAACTTTGGGATTGGTATTTCATATCCGTCTATTATTATTGTTGTTGTTGTTTCGTTTGCAATTACAGGGACCTGCTTATACTAAATTGACGCTTATCGGGTTTGGGGCTTCACCGCTCCACTCCCATGCGGACCTTTTCACGTCTCGCCTCCATTTTTGGGAAGCGGGTCGTGACAGTCTGCAATCTAAATATGCTAGACGGCTTAAAGAGACTTTTGGTTTTGTTGTGAAGTAGCAGAATCAGTAGATACACCATGTCAGCCGGTCTTGGATGCTTTCGGCCAAGCAGGCAATCGCCTAATGAACTCCAAACTTGACATATAAAATCAACTGGACATCCGTTGCATGGAAAATCTGTAACTGATCTGTAACCGTTGCATGTCTAAATGTATTAACGGTTCGATGAATTAGAAATTGTTATGAAAATTGTTCTTTCTTACTGAAGTAAACGAGTTTTTTCTTTGTAAATTCATGTGCTTAGATACTTGCCTCTATGATTGAGAATGACAATTTTAACTAGATATTGATATTTCTTTGTGCTATCACCATCTCTTTTATTATATTAGGGACATCATGTGTGCTCGCGCAATGAGAGTTTTTTTTATAAGTAGGAAAGTAAGTTTAATCTCTATAAAAGTGTATGTTCTTTTTATTTATTTATTTATTTATTTATTTTATAACAGGGATGTGTGTGATATTTTCGAATGCAATGCAGCCTTTGCCTCTACAAATCCTTTGATGCCATGATCAAATGCGTTTGTCAAGGTGATGAAGAATACTCGGAACCAGCGAACGAAGAGGTGTTTCTGAGAAGCATCCAACATCTGCATAGAGAAATGCAACGTTTGCCTTTGCAATAAAAAAGATAATGACTTAGTAGACTTGAATAATTTCATATGGTTATGTTGAGGAAGACGAGTTTATTTTGTTTTAATTGTTGGGTTTCTATGAAGAACATTGTTTTGTCCTATCTACTGGTGCAAAAATATTGATGCAGAATGCTTTCTGCTCAAAATTATTTACTATCATTGTGATATGAGCTTATTGTGATATTATTAGCTTGTGCTCAAGGGCATCCAAGGGCCATGTATTTGTACCAGCTGCATGTTTGATATGGGCAGTAGTGGAACTCGCAGGATTCTCTTTGGGTACTTCAACCCAAGTCCTACTTTACTGGCCTGGCTGTCAAATGTTTATCATTTGTTTTGTTTGTTTGTTTTACAGAAATTTGTTTTTCAATTTTTTTTTCAAAAAAAATTAACATTAGCCACGGACTGGCCGTGGCTACTGCGTATTAGCCACGGACAGTCCAAACATTAGACAGTGATATGCAAGGTGTACTCTTGAATAGTGCTTTCAAAAGTGCTAAGGTAGTAAAACGCCATTTTAATAAACCACTTAGATAGCGCTATCCAAGCTACCATAGCGGTAGCTTGGATAGCGCTTTTATAAGCGCTATCTTAGTAAACCACTTAGATAGCGCTTTTAAAAGCGCTATCCAAACTACCATAGCGGTAGCTTGGATAGCGCTTAAAAGCTCTATCCAAGTGTAAAAAAAAACGCTATGCAAGCGTTTTTTTGTAGTAGTGCCACCTTACACAAAATTTGATCACTTGTCACACCCTACAATATAAAGTAATCGTGAGATGTAGGAATGATTCCCAACCTCGGCATTACTGCAAGACCCCGAAAAGTATCTGTATGCCTCAAAAACATGTGCAGATTTACACAAAGCTAAAGCAGGATTCATGTGTATTGCTGCTTTCTGCAAACCTTATGGCAGATTCTAATATGCAAGTGCAGTATGTAGTTGATAAGGAATTGCTTCTGTTTAGTGTCATCACTCCCATTCAGGTTATCTGCATTTACTCCTATCAAGTGGTCTTGCTTGCTTGGAGTATCAATAATATTGGCTTGGTCTTTTCTTGAACCCAGCCTAGCTGTTCACTTTCTTCTTCCTGTAGCTTTTGAGTCAATAACGGTGCCCCTTTGGTTAACTTTGTTTGCGAGTGTTTGTGATATAGGCATATTTTAGGGCATGTACTAGACTGAAGATCACAAGTTTTTGATTATTTTTGTGTACTTTGTTTGCGAGTGTTTTAGGAATGAGCAAGTCATACCTGATCAATCAGTGTGGAAATAAGTATTGCTTGAGCATTTTGTACAACAATGCAAAATTTATGAAACAAAATATCCATGCTCTAGGTTTTTATGCACACTCTTCGTCATGAGTCAGAATTCAAAGCAGGCAATTAGGCAAACCTATGGGCTAATCGCATCTCAGATTAACTTCCAGCAAATCAATGGCAGACATTGTAATCACTTGGATGCCTTTTGTACATTGTCCTGAATCTGTAACTCCTCTATATGATCATCCAAGATCAAAACCAAAATTGTCCTCTGATGCTGGAATATGTTGGAACTTTCCCAGTCTTGTGAACACTACGAGAATCGTGACCAAAGCTACTTCCAGGGAATCCATCCCTATGAATCCAATACTCTAATACAATAGAAGAAGTGATGTGAACCTGAACTCCTTTATGAAGTGTGGCAAACAGAGACCAATCTTCCTTGAAACCTTAATTACTCACGTCGACTCTCTTATGCCAATATACATGCAGGATCAAAAAAATATCGCCAACCTTCTAACTTGACCCATCATATTACTACTCTAGGAACAATCAATTGTAGAACAAGTAAACCCAAACAGCTCCATTATGAACATCTCAGTTTTTGAACTCCTGACCTGGCAACAAGATGAAGCTCAAATGCATAAAGGGGAAGGGGGTGACTTTAATGGAAGACAACCCAAATCACCACAAAAATTGAATAGCCCACACTAACAAGCATTACAACATCATGGATTCAGTAACTGTGCCCCTTTGGTTAACTTTCAGAAGTATGCTATTGCAAGTCTCCTCCTGAATTGCTTCAGCCATTCGCTTTGGATTTGTCACCAACATATCATTTCCCACGGTCTGGATATCAACGGAGGATTTCAGTGATGCCCAATAACTCCAGTCATATTGGACAAATGACTCTTCAATTGATACGGTCGAGAAGCCTCTCACAAATTCTTTGTAGAGTTAATACATACTATGAGCAGAATGAACGTGAGCTCTGTTGATAAAAAAACTGTTGTCGCCTTGCGGAACAACAAGCCCTAACAACTAGCTAGGAAGCTAAAGCTTGAAAAATTGAGACACACAACAAACCAAACAACCAATCCCTCTTCGGATCTTGCGTAAGCAAATTAGTAAGCGAAATGCGACAATCTCAAATTGCAGAAAATAAATGAGGCGGAGGATTTTACCCTGGTTCGGTTGCGAACAACCTACTCCAGTATTTCGAGACGATCCACTACTAATCAAGGCGAGCACACAAGCTTACACCAACCCATTCTTCTTCACACTCTTGTGAGTAACAACGTGGCAATTCCACGCCCCCACAAATCTCACAAATGAAGAAGAAAGGAAAGAGCAACATTAGAAGATCAACACTCTTCTACACTCTTACAAGCTCTCACACTTGCTCACCTCAGAAAATGGAGGGCAGCAGCTCTCTGAAGAACACAAAGGCAGCCCTTCAGTTCTCTCTAAAAAACAAGCCTGCAAGCCCTTTTGCTCTCTGGAAAAAATGGATGTCATGTGCTCTCGGGAAAGCCTGCATTGCCAAAACAAGGGGGCTTCATCTCTAACTGTCGGCAACCAAAGACATCCCAACAAGAAACATAATGTCACAACCACCAACTTAAATGCATGGGCCCTTCTCCACTGTGAAGGGAGACTTTGAAGAATTCAAAAAACAACACTCTACCTTGCTACAAAGTCTCCAGCACTGCATCCAAGCTCTACCTTGATCAAAGCTTTACGATCACTCCACGGACCTCCTCGTCGTCTCAGAATCTGCGCCCTTCGGTGCCACACTCAAGCCAAACAGATCAAGCTCAAGCAGGTCTTGAGCTTGATGGCGGGAACGGGCTTGGTGAACATGTCTGCAGGGTTCCTCCCAGTCGGGACCTTCTGAAGCTCTATCTGTTTGCTCTCCTCCTCTAGGAAGCAATCACGAACCTCAATGTGCTTCGTCCTCGAACAGTAAGCCTGATGCTTCGCAAGATGAATAGCGCTCTGGCTATCGCTGAAAACCAACGACAATCTCTGCGGCAACCCCAAATCCTCTAGCAGACATCTCAAATACTTGGCCTCCTTCACCGCTTCCACAGCGGCAATCAACTCGGCCTCTGTGGTTGACAACGCAACCACCGACTGTAGGACAGATCGCCATGACACTGCTGCGGTGCCTAACGTAAACACGTAACCTGTGGTCGATCTCCGCCTGTCCCTGTCACCAGCATAATCAGAATCACAATACCCTGTCAGCACCACACCGTCACCTCTGCCATAGTGCAAACTGACACCAACCGTGCCTCGTAGATATCGCAATATCCACTTAACGGCCTGCCAATGCTCCTTGCCTGGGTTCGCCATATATTTGCTCACTACTCCCACGGCCTGTGCAATATCTGGACGCGTGCAAACCATCGCGTACATCAAACTCCCAACTGCACTAGCATATGGCACCTGAAACATAGCCTTCTTCTCATCCTCGGTGCTCGGCGACAGCAACGCCGAAAGCTGAAAGTGAGCTCCAAGAGGTGTCCCCACGGGCTTCGCACTCTCCATTCCATAACGGACGAGCACTTTCTCAATATACCCCTTCTGTGACAACCTCAACTCACCTTTCCTCCTGTCCCGGGATATCTCCATCCCTAGGATTTTATTCGCCGGGCCCAAATCCTTCATATCGAACTCCTTGCCCAACTTCACCTTTAGCTTCTTGACTTCCGACATGTTTGAGGAAGAAATCAACATGTCGTCAACATAAAGTAACAGGTAGATACGCGAGCCATCATCCAATGTGTGCACATAAACACACTGATCCTTCACGCTCCGCTCAAAACCTACACCCATCATGAAGCTATCAAATCGCTTGTACCACTGTCTGGGTGACTGTTTCATCCCGTACAAGGATTTCCTCAACCTGCAGACCATCCTCTCATTGCCTTCCACCTTGAACCCTTCTGGTTGGTGCATGTAAATCTCCTCATCCAAATCACCGTGCAGAAAAGCGGTCTTGACATCGAGTTGCTCCAACTCCATGACCATGGATGCTACTAGTGCTAACAAAATACGAATGGAAGTGTGTCTCACCACTGGAGAAAATTTCTCATTGTAGTCATCTCCCTTCCTCTGTGTAAAACCCTTAGCCACTAGCCTTGCTTTGTACCGTACATCACCACCATCTTCGGTCGAGCTTTCTTTTACCTTATAGACCCACCTCTACATCCAATGGCATGCCTCTCATGTGGTAGAGGCACTAACTCCCACGTGTCATTGTGGTGGAGAGACTCCATCTCTTCCTCCATAGCTCCTTACCAATTCGATGCATCACTCTAGCTAATGGCTCCACCGTAGGTCATAGACTCCTCGTGCTCAATGTTTAAGGCATACGACGCCATGTCGTCAAAGGAGAAAGCTGTGTAATCCCAAGCTCCAAGTCGCTCGGGTGCCTTTTTGGTCCTCTTGGACCTCCGCACCTCATCTGCAACAAATTCATCACGTATCTGAGCTGGGACTGGTGTCTGCATATGGTTCTCAACATGGATCTCATCATGCCCTGCAACGGGGACCTCGACCATCGGCTCCTTGCCGGGTCGCCTCTGAAATGGGATCGGGATATCAATCATCTCTGGTGCGGTCTCCTCAGGTGACTCGTCCCCCTTCCAATGAGTATGCTTCGCTCTGAGCATCACAGACTCATCGAAGGTGACGTGCCTACTCAAAATCGCCTTGCGGCCCACCGGGTCCCACAAGCGATATCCTTTCACACCATCGCCATATCCGAGGAAAATATACTTCTTGGCCCTCGGATCCAACTTGTCGCCCCTCTCATGTGCATATGCCGGGCAACCAACGATGCGTAAATAAGAGTAGTCATCAATTTTTCCACTCCACTTCTCTTCCGGAATTTGGTCGTCAATTGCCGCCGACGGAACTCGATTCACTATGTGCACGGCGGTAGTAAGTATCTCACCCCAAAATTCCTTCTCCAAACCAGCAGAGTGCCTCAAGCAACACACTCTCTCCAACAATGTCCTGTTCATCCTCTCTACAACCCCGTTCGACTGAGGATCCCCTTGTGTAGTAAAATGACGTCGAATCCCATGGGATCTGCAGAATCCTGTGAACTCCCTCGAGGTGTACTCACCTCCATTTTCGGATCTAAGGACTTTCACCGCTTTGCCAGTTTGCTTTTCAACCATCGCAAGCCATTGCTTGAACATCCCAAAGGTTTGATCTTTTGTCTTTATCAAGTACATCCAAACCTTCCGAGAATAATCATCGATGAAGAGGACAAAGTACCTAGCCCCACCTCCTGACACTACATGACACGGCCTCCAAACATCGGAATGAATGTAATCCAGTGGACCTCGGCTAGCGTGCTTCCCCGTGCTGAACTGTACCTTTGTCTTTTTCCCATACACACAGCTTTCACAAAACTCCACACTCAAGTTTCTTCGGCGGAGAACATCGAGGGTCTTGTCACACGGGTGACCCAAACGATAATGCCATAACTTTACTGAATCTCCGTCACTCGAGCTAGAAGAGGTGGCATCGGCTCCGCCTTCTACTGTTGTACCTTGTAGGGCATATAGATTCCCTACCTTTCTTCCCTTCATCACAACCATGGCTCCTTTGAATACCCTCAGTTGGCCATTCTCTACAACTGACTTGCATCCAACATTATCCAACACACCGATGGATATCAAGCTCTTCCTGAGATCAGGCACATGTCTAACATCGGCAAGGGTACGCACGATCCCATCGTGCAAGCGGATCCGAACAGTTCCAATACCTGCGGTCTTACACGCTGCATTGTTCCCTATGAGAATAGAGCCTCCGTCTTCTTGGGAACGGTAAGTGGAAAACCAACTCCAATGTGGAGTCATATGGAAAGAACACCCACTGTCCATCAACCACGCAACTTGTGCCTCACCAGACACCCCCGCTGCAAACATCTCTGGATCTCTACCCCTTTCACAGTGGCCTCTGTCATCACTGATATGCATGTCCTCCAAACCCAAGGAAGCTGAACCAGAAGCATCATTGCCTTTCTTCCCAAATCTATTGGGGCATTAGTTCCTCCAATGACCTCTCTGCTTGCATATGAAACATGAGGTGTCCTTTCTATCACGGGAATGCCGGGACTTCGGGCGGTCCTTCTTGAAATGGCCTTGACCTCCTCGCCTGTCCTGCCTGCCTCTCACATGCAAAGTTTCATCGCGGTTTCCTCCAAAGTCTCTACCTTGGACCTTCTCACATAGCATCTCGGTATGGAGCGCCGCCTTCACCTCTTCCACGGTAAGCGTTGTTCGTCCATAAATCATGGACCGAACAAATTGGGAGAACTCCTCAGTCAACGAACATAACAAGATCACCGCTTGTTGCTCATCTTCGATCTTGACATCCATTCCCCGCAATTCCATCACAATCAGATTCAACTCATCTATGTGGTCTTTTACCGCTGATCCGGGCTTCATTTTCAGAGTGTACAGCTGCTGTAATAAGTAGAGGCGGCTTGTAAAGGATTTCTTCATATACAACCCCTCTAGCTTATTCCACATATCCTTGGCCGTAGCCTCGTCCAACACCTCTCTCAAGACGGTGTCGACTAACGATAGCTGGATGACGTTATACGTCATTCTCTCCATCTCGGCCCTCTGTGATGCCGTCACATCCTTCTCAATGTTTTCCTCATCAAACACAATCTGAAAACATTTTGTCTGCCTCGAATAATTTTTCACCCTCGACTGCCATAACCTAAAGTCATTACGGCCGGTGAACCTCTCAATGTTGAGTGTCGCCAAACTAACCATCTTCGCTACTCAATTTCTCCACAAACAACCGAAAGCTCTGATACCCCTTGTTGATAAAAAAACCGTTGTCGCCTTGCGGAACAACAAGCCCTAACAACTAGCTAGGAAGCTAAAGCTTGAAAAATTGAGACACACAACAAACCAAACAACCAATCCCTCTTCGGATCTTGCGTAAGCAAATTAGTAAGCGAAATGCGACAATCTCAAATTGCAGAAAATAAATGAGGCGGAGGATTTTACCCTGGTTCGGTTGCGAACAACCTACTCCAGTATTCCGAGACGATCCACTACTAATCAAGGCGAGCACACAAGCTTACACCAACCCATTCTTCTTCACACTCTTGTGAGTAACAACGTGGCAATTCCAAGCCCCCACAAATCTCGCAAATGAAGAAGAAAGGAAAGAGCAACACTAGAAGATCAACACTCTTCTACACTCTTACAAGCTCTCACACTTGCTCACCTCAGAAAATGGAGGGCAGCAGCTCTCTGAAGAACACAAAGGCAGCCCTTCAGTTCTCTCTGGAAAAACAAGCCTGCAAGCCCTTTTGCTCTCTGGAAAAAATGGATGTCAAGTGCTCTCGGGAAAGCCTGCATTGCCAAAACAAGGGGAGGCTTCATCTCTAACTGTCGGCAACCAAAGACATCCCAACAAGAAACATAATGTCACAACCACCAACTTAAATGCATGGGCCCTTCTCCACTGTGAAGGGAGACTTTGAAGCATTCAAAAAACAACAAGCTCCTCCCGGATCAATTTCACTCTCTCTTTTGAATCTTTTATTACAAACCACCCATACCAATGCCCCATGTAATCGAGTTTCCAAGGATTCAGAAAAATTGAATCTGGTTATGAGCTGATTATAGGGAGCTAATGTCTTGGAAGAGGACAGAAAATTGCCAGAAACTTTTTTCATAGAACTCTTTTGAACAGACTTCCAGAGGTGAAAATTGATACCTGCCATGAGGGTTAGCGCCTTGAATTTGAATGACTTTGCGGATCTTTTCCTTCTCTGGGTTCTCTTTGCCTTAGTACTCATCAACCTGGAATTTAATGTAGACGTGGTTTCTTTTTTTTTTCGGCCGCTTCTTCTCGAAATCTCCACCAGGAAGAGAACCAACATTCATGAAATTCAAAGAACTACTCCCCTTAGCAATAGAAAACTGAATTCTTCCATTCATCAATCGTTGATCCATAACCGAGGCGAGGCTTGAAGAAGATGGTCGGCGGTCAGGAGGCCCTGGGAGTTTTGATTGAGAGGACCCTCCCGCAGAAAGAATTAAACAATTCATATCCTTGTGAGAAACCAGGGATGCTTTCGGAGTCTTCTGTTTTCTGAGTCGTCAGCTTGTCCGCCATAGTTTCTTCTTCTTCTTCTTCTTCTTCTTTCTGATGATCTTCACCTCATCCTAAGAAAAGTATCAATGAGACTTCAACATATCGGAGTGAGCATCTTCATGAAGACCCTAAGCATGATGAGCTTGCTCCCTATAATAGAAGGCTACAAAATTTCGTGGGTCAAATTCTAGGATTTCCGAGACAAATTGTATACAACTCTGATTATACCCATTCATTATACAACAAACCATCAAATTGGTTAGGAAATGTAATTATTGAGCAGTTCCCTTAACCGTTGGAACGTCGTCGAGATAAATCTTCGCGAAGACATATCTGGCAGCTGCCTCCATGAATTTTCTTCTCTTGATATGGTTAGTTTCCTTATTGAAAATACTTCTGATCTCTTTGCAGCAAACCGTCAAACACCTGGCATGCGCCTACCGTGAAGAGCTGGCTTCTTCTTGTGGTTCCACCCCCGGCGAGCCATGGCCGTGCTTGACTCCGTTACAAGAGAAGAGATTCACACGAGAATTGTAGGAAAAAACAAAGAAATAATGAGTTTGGGGTTTGACAATTGGTTAGACAATTAACGTTTGGGGTTTCCTCTCTCAACACAAACTGGGGGTGAGATGTGGGGGTAAAATTTGCCCTAACACAGAGGATAAGAAAGAGGGCCGAGTCCAAACCGAAATCCATTAAAAGATAGAACCCAAATCATAATCAAATCGTTTATCTTTTAATTGAAGAGATCATCATCGCATTAATTCTCTCCTCTGGCATCCAGCGGTTTCTAATAACAACTTTCCAAACTCCAACATCTTTCTCATCTCCAACTCCGACTCAAAAATCCAACCCAGGGCCCTATATAAACGTCCCCTGCCCTCCCTCCGATCTTCACAAAGCTTTCATCGAGAAAGATAAACTCGGCTTGCAGACAGACATGGCCTCCTCTCGTTCAGCGTTCTTGGCGGCGATGATCATCATCATCATCTTAGCGTTTGCAAACCTCGCGGCGGCAGCGACATCGACATTAGACGACACGGGCGCTCAGCATCTGCCCCAGCCTTTCCACCACCATTACAATCATCATCCTCATCAGGTATTGTGTCCCTCTTGTGTTTTTACATTACTCTTCTGAATTCGAAAGAAAAAACCACATGTTGTGAACTTCTTCTATGCATCTTTTTGCAGCCATCGCCGCAACCTCCATCGTCGCCGTCTCCTGCGCATGTTCCGTCGCCTCCAATGGTGTACGCCCCTCTTCCTTTTCCTACGCCGTCACAGCCTGCTCATGTGCCGCCCGCTCCGAAGCTGTACGCCCCTTTGCCCTATATTACTCCATCTCCGCCTACTCCTGTTCCATCGCCTCCAAAGCTCTACGCCCCTCTCCCGTTTTTTACACCATCACGCCCTGATCCTGTTCCATCGCCCCACAAGTTAGACGCCCCTTGCCCACCCCCCTCTCTCAAGCCCCCACCGCCGCCTTCTCCCAATCGATCACTGCCTCGCAAACTTGCCCCGCACCGGTCTCCGGTGCATCCTCCGCCCAACCCAGCGTCAAAGCCATCGGTCCCGATAACCGTAAACAACGACATTCATATCAGCACTACCGTGAACAGCTACATCAACATAACCAACATAATGAACGGCGTCTACGATATGGCACGAAGCATGGGGGTTGGAGCTCGACGACATTGATCCCACATCTCATTGCATGCTAGGCTTTTTTTTCAATTTTATTTTC